>RCUC01069970.1:0-42342 GCA_003697995.1 Taxidea taxus jeffersonii | reverse complement strand
TAAATTATAAGCCACTATATCTAATTTTAACTGAAGATTATTTCAAAAAAAAGTCTTCAGCTGCTAGAAATGTTCTATATCTAGTACCTAATCTATTTCTAGCAGCCATGTTCCACAGCATGGAAAGAATAAAATCTAGACTAAATGGGTCAGGATAAGATACTTAGGGTGGTATGCTATCTTTTAGAATAAATAATAATTTTATTGATACAAATTAAGGAGATATAATTTTAGTATTATGTGGCATGAACCATTGTGCATACATGGCCAAGAAGGCACATCAAATTCTATAACTTTTTTTTCCATTTATAAACTAGAATGCTAATTTATTGTTTTACAATGAGAAAGCTAACTCAGGCTGACTAAATTTAAGTACAATTAAGAAATTGTTTAATTAGGATGTAGAATTTAATACCAATTTTGTACAACTATTGTTGTACAATAACAAAGGAAGCAGTGAAATAGCATCATTATCTGGATGTGAGATTTTATTTTCTTTTGAATATTCTGGTTTTCAATTTTTTGAAAAACAAAGAGGAAGCAGTGAAACAAAGGAAAGCAAAGGAAGCAGTGAAATAGCATCATTATCTGGATGTGAGATTTTATTTTCTTTTGAATATTCTGGTTTTTAATTTTTTAATAATGGAAAAAAGAGATTAGCACAGGTAAGTTGCACACCTCTGATTATTTTGTAAGCCCTAACTTGCCTCCAACAATGGCTGAGGAAGATGTCTCTACCAGGGCTGAGGGAGGCGGGGGTAAACCCAGCATCACCATCATCAGTCACCAGTGACTGCCTCTAAGTCAGTGGTCTTGTCTTAGTTCTCGCCTTCTTTGACCTGTTTGTAGTGTTTGATGCTGTTAACCACCTGCACCTCTTAAATTTCCTTCTTCTTTTGGGTTACTTTACTGTACAATCCTAGATGTTTTCTTCTTCTCTTTACTTGTTCATTCTGTTTCCCTCACTAGCTTCTTACTTCCTACCCACCAGAGGTGGGTATTACTCCAACGTTCTGTCCTTCTCTCCATTATCTCCTTTGGTTCTCTCATCAGCTTTCATAGACTTAATTCTCTTCGTTCGTTCGTTCATTCTTTCATTCTTTTAGTATTTCTTGATTGCCTCCTTTGCAACAGGCAGTATACTAGCTCAATATCTAGATAATAGAGAATCAGATAATATCAGAAAATAATTTGAGTGTAATTCTTTGTGATAAGTGTCCTGATGAGGTAGTATGGTATGGGATTACGCAAAAGGGATGACTTCAGAAGAGATGTACTTAAAGGCTGAGTAGGTGTAATTGAGCAAGGGAGGGTTAGAACATCACAATCATGGGGACCACACAGCTTAAGTAAAGGCAGTTAGGCAAAATGGGAGCAGAGACTCTCAGAGAACTGTAGGGAGTTCAGCATGGTGGGAAGGATATGGAGGGAAGCTGGAGAAGGCCCAGATCAAGTGGGGGTACCACCCAAGGGAAGTTTTCAGAATCATTTTAGTTTTTTAACCAGTGAAGAGATTTAAATGAAAGACCAGCTATGAGGTTATTTTAGTTATCAAGGTGAGCGATGGTAGAGGCTGCAGCGGCAGATGGTAGGGAATTGATTTTAAATATAAGAGAGAAGAATTTGATGAGTCTTGATTGATTTGGCTAATATTGAAGAGGAGGAGCAAATTTGATGAGTCTTGATTGATTTGGCTAATATTGAAGAGGAGGAGCGTTCTGTGTAGACCGTTGTGCTCTTTAAATGTGTTACATAGGTGGATAGTGGGGCAGATTTGAGACAAAATGTGATACATTCAGTTTACAATCTCCCCAAACCAATAATAATGTATCCTTGAACCCTCAGTGTAAGAGTTATTTCCAGGGAAATCTCCTTGGAAGGCCTGTCTCTGTTCTGATGCCACCCTTGGTGTACCTGCCTGTATCATAGCACTTATCACACTGAATTATAGTCATTGGTTTTCTTGTCTATGCCTGCCTTTAGACTGTAAGCTCTGTAAGGGCAGGGGTAGTGGGACAGTGCCTTTCATTTCTTTTTTTTTTTTTTAAGATTTTATTTATTTTATTTAATAGACAGAGATCACACAAGCAGGCAGAGAGGGGAGGGGAGAAGCAGGCTCCCTGCCGAGCAGAGAGCCCGACGCGGGACTCGATCCCATGACGCTGGGATCATGACCCAAGCCGAAGGCAGTGGCTTAACCCACTGAGCCACCCAGGCGTCCCGTGCCTTTCATTTCTTTATCTCCAGTCTGTAGCACAGTACCTGTGGTAGGTATATTATGTCTATTTCAGCCCAACTGAATTATTTATTTATTTTTTTAAAAAAGATTTATTTATTTATTTGAGAGAGAGAGGTTGAGAGAGAGAGAGTGCACATGAGAAGGGAGAGGTCAGAGTGAGAAGCAGACTCCCTGCTGAGCAGAGAAGCCCAATGTGGGACTCGATCCTGGGACTCCAGGATCATGACCTGAGCTGAAGGCAGTTGCTTAACCAACTGAGCCACCCAGGCATTCCCCAACTCAATTATTTAAAAAGCCACTGTCAGGAAATAAGATGGGACTAAAATTTTCATACGTTCTCAACTTCTCTCTGGTGGTGTGACAGTAAGCTAATAAGTTGTTGAGAACACAAAAATGCTGGTGTTTATTGTTTTCTTAGATTAAAAAGAATCTATGCTTTTGAAATTGCCACTTTTAAGACTCTCATTTTGGGAATCCAGTACAATACCTCTGTTGATTCTGATTTAAATAGTTTCAAAGGGCTCATTTTCTGTCACTGGATTCCTTCACTAGATCCTGCATTTTCTCTTAAAGCTTTTTCTCATTTCTTGTAAAGCAATTAAAAGTATGGTGTGAAAGAGTACTGGTATAATAAAAACAATGGGTTTCCATTACAAAATGATGGCCTAAATGTACCCATTTATGTTTCCATGCTTCTTAGTATCGTTGCAAAAGACAAAGTAGACATAAGAAAAAGAACAAATCATAATTGTAGAAAAGGAAAGCTTTGAAGCCAGATTATCTATGTCTGAATCCAGGCTCTACCATTTACTAACTGTGTAACTTTGGGCAAGTTCCTTACTCTTTTTTTTTTTTTTTGTCTTCAATTTCCTCATCTGTAAAATCAGGATGATGATGGTAGTGCCTACCACCTAGGGTTATTGTGAGATCAAGAGAGATACTGTGTGCAAAGCACTTTCAGTTTTTACATTTAGCCAACGTTGAATGAATCTTAGCTACTTTCATTATTATTTTATAATACCAGAAAGTCTAAGGAATTTCAGGGCAATAGAAAGCAGGGTCCTGGGATCGAGTCCCACATCGGACTCCTTACTCAGCAGGGACCCTCCTTTTCTGTCTGCCTCTGCCTGCCACTCTGCCTGCTTGTACTCTCTCTCTCTATCTCTGACAAATAAATAAATAAATAAAATCTTAAAAAAAAAAAAAAAGGCTTGAGCAGACATTTCTCAAAAGAAAAAAATTTAGTTGACCAGTAAACAGGAAAAGGTGCCTAGTCTCAATAGTAATGAGACAAATGCCTATTAAAACCACAATGAAATAGGTATACAAACTGATAGGAATTGCTAAATTAAAAAGATTGACAATACCAATAATAAGTATTCTGTAAACAGTTTGAACTTTTCTAGCAAAGGTAAAGATTTCCATATATTGTGACTCACAAATTACCTTTCTGGATTTTATAGCCAACAAATGTGGGTCCCTGTACACCTGAAAACATGTACAGAAATGTTTATAGCAGCATTAAGAGTCACTCATTTGAAACAGCCCAAATGCCACGCAACGTAGAACGGATAAATCATGGTATATATGAACATATGTGCGTATATGTTCATACAATGGAAATGAACAGACCACTTCACTCCCAACATCATGAATGAATCTCAGAAACATAATTATGAATAAAAGAGCCCAGAAAGAATATATACTATATCATTCTACTAAAATACACTTTAAAACTAGGCCAAAATATACTGTTTAGGGACGCAAACTTAGGTATGATAAAGCTATTAAAAGAAAGCAAGCTTTATGATTGCCATAAAAATAGGGAATGTGTTCTTCCTCTAGAAGTGAAGGAGGTGGGTTGCAGGGAGTTGTGGCCAAAAGGAGCAGTAAGGGGGCATCTGGGTGCTGGCAGTATTCAGTATTTTGACCTGAGTGATGATTGCCTTTTTGTTAATTTGTTAAGCTATACATTTATAGTTATATGTGTTCCTGTACATATGTTATATTTCACAACAATGTTAAATTAAAAAAGCAGAGGTCCTCCTTCACATCTTTACTCTTCACTTTATTCCCCTCTCCAGAGGTAATCACTGTTAATAGCCAGGTTATGTAGTTGCTTTGTTGGTTGACTTGTTTATTTTTTGAGAGAGAGAGAATGTGAGCTTGGGAGCCTGGGGGGGAAGATGGAGAGGGGTAGAGGGAGAGAGAGAATCTTAAGCAGGCTGCACAGCCCAGCACGGAGCCCCAGGAGCCCCATGAGGGGACTGATTCGAACACCATGAGATCATGACCTGAGCAGAAATCACAAGTCAATCAGTCGCTTAACCGACTGACCCACCCAGTTGCCCCTGTGTGTGGTTTATTGTTAATATTGTTAGGGAAACAAAAGTTTATGGTTTTTAAAAAGATTTATTAAAGAGAGAAAGAGAGGGAAGTCAAGTGTGCTTGTGAGTGGCAAAGGAGCAGAGAGAGAGAATCCTCAGGTGGACTTTCTGCTGAGTGAGGAGCTGGGAAACCAAGGCTTGATCCCAGGGCCCTGAGATCATGACCTGAGCCGAAATGAAGAGTCAGCTGTTTAACCGACTGAGCCATCCAGGTGCCACAAGTTTATTGGTTTAAAAAAAATATTAGAGGTAATAGGATGCAGATCTTCCTAGGAGAAAAGGAAAGAAAAATAAGAAAACTTAATTGTTTTAACAAAATCAGAAAAGTAGAAAACCAATAAGATTTTATTGATATCAAAAAAGTTTAATAAAATTTGATTCTCAGTGTATTCATTTTGTTAAAATGCACCAAGCTATACTCTTATATGCAGTTTTCTGTATTTTCCATTCCAATAAAAATTTTATTTAAAAAAACCATACCCATTCCTGGTAAGGAAAAAATTTGCAGGCATCCAAGAATAAAGAAAAATCTATTTTATTGATAGGCCATGTATAAGAAACAAATTGCAAATATTATACATTATGGTGAAACATTACCAATTTAAAATGAAAATAAGACAAAATGCCCACTGCCTCGGTGGCTCAGTGGGTTAAAGCCTCTGTCTTCGGCTCAGGTCATGATCTCAGGGTCCTGGGATCAAGCCCCGAATCGGGCTCTCTGCTCTGCAGGGAACCTGCCCCCCCCCACCGCCTCACTGCCTGCCTCTCTGCCTACTTGTGATTTCTGTCTGTCAAATAAATAAAATCTTAAAAAAAAAAGACAAAATGCCCACTATCATCCCCACTCTTCAACCTTGTTCTAGAGGTTTCAACCAATACCATAGAAGACAAGGAAAAACATAAAAGTACATATACTGGAAAGAAAGAGCTGAAAGTTGTCAGTAACATGTACCTGATTATCTACTGTAAGATCTGAGATAATTAATGATAACTAATACCAGAATCCAGACAGTTGACTGGATAAAATTTGAACTTGCAAAGATAAATTACTTCTGTATATATTAACAACCAATTAAAAAATAGAACAGAAGAGATACCCATTCACCATTGTGTGGAAAATTATAAAGTACTTAGACATAAAAAGCAAGAAAGCAAACTATACTGATGATTATCAAAAAAGTTGAGGATAAATGGCTAGAGACTATGTTCCTTCATGACATAATTTCAGACTCAACAGAGAAGCAACAAGAATGGTAAAAAATTCTATACCATCTGCCCAGATTCTCCAAATGTTAACATTTGATCACATTTGCTTGATCCTGGTCCCTCTCTTCTCTTCCCTCTCCTCTCCTCTCACCTCCTTTTCTCTCCCCTTTCACCCCCTCTTTCTATGCATATATAACACATGTATACATATACACATGTATATTGTTTTTGTTTGAACTGTTTGAGGGTAAGCTATAGACATGATGCCCTGTTACCCCTAAATACTTTAGTGTCCCTGGAAAACAAATATTCTCTTTGATTGAAGAACAAGTATACAAAATAGAAAATTACCACTATTAACACTATAAGGAATGGATAAAATTAACACTAGTATCTGATTTACAGACCTTACCTTTAGATTTTGCCAATTATTCCAATGATGTCCTTTGTAGTAAAAGAAAGTGCCAAATCATGTGTTGCCTTCAGTTTTCATATATCTTTAGCTTTGACATTGATATTTTTCAGCCACTGAAAAATAGTAGTTATATTGTGGCATACCACTTAGTTTGTGTTTATCTCATGTTTTTTCATGATTACATTCAGCTTATGCATTTTTGGTAGGAATGCTGAAGCCTTTTTTTTTTTTTTTTTTTTAGAGAAAGAGCAAGCAAGGAGGGGCAGAGAGAGAAAGAGAGAGGAATCTTTGTTTTGTTTTGTTTTTTAAGATTTTTATTCATTTGACAGAGAGAGATCACAAGTAGGCAGAGAGGCAGGCAGAGAGAGAGAAGTGGGGAAGCAGGCTCCGTGCTGAGCAGAGAGCCTGATGCGGGACTCAATCCCAGGACCCTGAGATCATGACCTGAGCTGAAGGCAGAGGCTTAACCCACTGAGCCACCCAGGCATCCTGGAGAGCAGGAATCTTAAGCAGGCTCCACGGCCAGCGTGGATCCCCATCCAGGACTTGATCTCACAACCCTGAGATCATGACCTGAGCCAAAAATCAAAGAGTCAGATGCTTAGCTGACTGAGCCACCCCACAGTCCCCACCCTGAAGTAATGTTGTGTTCATGTCCCTTGCAGGTGGTGTTAATTTTTCCCGTTATGATGACGGTAATTTTGATCACCTGGATAAGATGATGTCTTATATCAAGGGACTTTTTTTTTTTTTTAAGATTTCATTTATTTATTTGTCAGAGAGAGCAAGTGAGCACAAGCAGGGTAAGTGGCAGGCAGAGGGAGAAGCAGACTCCCTACTGAGCAGGGAGCCCCATGTGGGACTCGATCCCAGGATCCTGGGATCATGAGCTGAGCCGAAGGCAGATTTTAACCAACAGAGCCAACCCGGCACCCCTCAAGGGACTTCTTATATTTGTGTGTGTGTGTGTGTGTGTCTGTGTGTGTGTGTGTGTTTAACAAACTGATTCCAAAATTGATTGCAAGCGTAAATGGAGAAAAACAGCCCAGAAGTTCTTGGAAAAAGTAATACATAGGGGAATTTGTTCTACTGGATATTGACAGATACTTCAAAGCTATCATAATTAAAACAGCGTGATAATGGTATAGGAGTTGATAAATAGCCAGCAGAGCTGGTGGAACTGAATAGAGCCCAGAAGCCAATGATGATATATAACTAGGTACAGTAACAACTATCTCAAGTATGCTGTGCTCAGTACTTGAAATGAACTCATCATAACACCAGAGTCTGTCAAAGCAGATTTATTTTATTGCTGCTATCTTCAACACTAAGATGATCTGCCCTGAGAAGCCAGGTCTTTACATATGCATCTCATACAGGGTATGTTGTTCCTCTGGTAGGAAATGCTTATATAACTGTGTAATAATGCATGCTGGTATGAATAGATTGCTTTTGCCTGAACAGCTTGGACTCTGGGAGTAGTAAAAAGGTCGGTCTGCTTGCTGGTCAGGGGCAGGAGCCAGCTTGCTCAGTCCTCCTTGGCTTTCCTGTCCAGTTTTCCAGATATAAAATAGAAGACCTGTCTTCTCTGGTAGAGGTAATGGAAAGCTTTATATTTGGAAAAAAGTGACCAGTTAAACAAAACTGAATCTATCCTTTAGGCTATTTGATATTTATAATTAGCTAATACTTTCAGCAGTAAAGGTTTTTATTTTTTTTAATGGCCTCCTCACAAATTAATATAACATTTAGAGGTGGCCACATCTTGTAAGTAATAGATTTACTATATGCTATTTTACTTGCAAGCTTTTGCATTTAAGATTCTGTGATTTTTGCTTTATATTGATTGTGTGCACTCTCTCTCTCTCTTTTTTTTTTTTTAAGATTTATTTATTTATTTGAGAGAGAAAAGAGAGAGGGAGATTCCCAAGCAGATTCTGTGCTGAGCGTGGAGCTGGTCAATCTTACAACCCTAAGATCCAGGACCTGAGCCAAAATCAAGGGTTGGATGCTTAACCAACTGTGCCACCCAGGTGCCCCAGTTGTGTGCATTCTTAAAGAGTAATAGATTTTTTGTCCAAGTTTGTAATTAGACCTGGATATTGGGATTTTCCTAATTCTACTCTAGAACACGTCAATTTAGTGTGTGATAAAGGTGGCATTTCAACTCAGTATAGAAGAGATGGCTTTCCAGAAGTGGTTTGATGGCAAAAGTCGATCCATTTTGGGAGGAAAATTAGAGCCCTACCTCATATAATACACAAAAATAAGTTCTGGATGCATTCAGTTTCTGAGTATTAAAAAAACTTGTAAAATTACTAGAACTAAATGAAAATATTTTTATAATTTTATGATTCAGAGATAAGTGCGATATAAAGCAGTCTTTTTTTTAAAATTTTTTTTGCAAAGGAACCTTTATTAAAAGATTGAGAGATTCATTAACACAGAAACTTCCATACATTAAAAGATAAAATTAAGGGATGCCTGGGTGGCTCAGTTGGTTAATCGGCTGCCTTCGGCTCGGGTCATGATCCCAGGGTCCTGGGATCAAGTCCCGCATCAGGCTCCTTGCTCGGCGGGGAGCCTGCTTCTCCCTCTGCCTCTGCCTGCCGCTCTGTCTGCCTGTGCTCGCTCGCTCTCTCTTTCTCTAACAAATAAATAAATAAAATCTTTTAAAAAAAAACAAGTTTTTAAAAAATAAAAAAAGATAAAATTAAGACAAGTAGCAGGTTTGATGAAAGAAATATTATAAATAAATAATTTCTACAAATCTGTAAGATAACAACTAGGTTAGATAGGAAAGTCGGCAAGGAGTATGATCATGCAGCTCCCCAAAGAAGAAATGTAAATGGGCTGGTAAACATGTGCACTAGTCAAAAATCAGGGAAATACAGATACCTGACCCTAATTTGTACCCTTCCTATGGGCACATAGGAAAAAGGTTAAAGAGACTGTGAAGAAATAAGCACTTCCAGAAAACATTGTTGGGAGCATAATTGTTCCAGTCTCTTTTGAGAGCAATATGGCTCTATCACATTGCATCTGTAACACTTTAAAGCATATATTCCTTTGACGCAGAAAGCTCAGACATTTGCATGTGAACATATGTAAAGGAAGCTTTGTTACAGTACTGTAATGGTGAAAACATTGACTAATTCTCCTAATCATCTGTCATCTTAATGTTGGGCAGCTAGCTTCTCTCTTCCTTTGGGCTAGAATAGAAACTAAAGCCCATTTCCCTTGCTTCTGCCCTGAGTTAAAGAGCAAGTGTTTGTGATGCGGTGAGCCCATGGAAGAAAAGATGGCTCAGACATCATAGGTACACACTCCCTTAGCTGGATGTTGCCTTGTGGATATTGGAAGTCACCTCTGCATACTAGTTCAGTTTTAATTTTTGACTTTTTTATGCTTGAGTTTTTTACATTTTCTAATAGAAGTTCCTGAATTAGGTAGCCTAATTCAAAGGGTAATTTTATTAGTAACAAGTCATTTTTAGGAAAGTGGGATTTGCACATGGAGAGTTTGGGGGAGGATTCAGAGAACTATTTAACAATCTAAAACCCAATTTTATTTTGGTCAAGGTTGATGAACCTGTGCTATATCCCACACGATGGAAATAAGTGCTTAGTCTCCGTGGTATTAGCCCTGACAAATTCCCATGATTTATTCAAAGTAAAATTTGACTTTCTGATATGTTAGTCACTCTTGGGCTATAAATATGTACAAAGAAATCTCTAGTTACTGACTGAAGAGAAAGAAGGGTTACCTCTTTACTCCCAGCTATCAGACTTCTTGACAGCATGTTTAATATTTATCAAACATTGATCAGATTCTCTTTACCCAGCAGTTTAATTTGCATAGATAATGGAATTACAAAAGCCAACAATTGAGTTGGACCAGCCCTGTTCAATAGAAATGTTATGTGAGGCACAAACTGAAAAATTTCCAGTAGTCACATTAAAAAAGTAAAAGTTAGCATTAATTTTAATATTTCTATTTAATATTTCTATTTAACTCAAAAATACATTTCAACATACATTCAATACAAAAATTAGTAATTGTATATTCATTTTTGGATACCAAGTCTTTGAAATCCAGTGGGTATTTTACATTGAAATCATATCTCATTCTGGACCATCCTCATTTCAAGTGCTCAGCATTAATACATGTTTAGTGGCTACTGTATTGAAAGTGCAGGGCTAGACTTTAAGCTCTAGAGGACAGAAATGGTAGTAGTCCTATCACTGTATCCCCAGCACCTTATGCAGTACCTGGTACATAGCAAGTGTCCAGTAATATTTTTGGCTTAATGAATGAATGAGTGAATAAATATGAAACCATCTTTTCACTAACTCCTCAACCTTTAATCCATTTGAGTTACATTTTTTACAAAAATAGTTGTCAAGTAACTCATAGTGGAAAATTATAGAGAGAAAGTCCTAGAATATAGTGTATGTCTTTTCAAATATTTGTCCAAAAGCAGTTTTAAAAAAGTATCTGTTGACTTCAGGGAGTAGAGCAAATGATGTTATAAAGATTCTCAGAGTTCCCATCTGTTGACCACAACAACTCTGTTTTTTCTTTAAATTTGTCTCACTAATTTTTAGAAGCATTTCTGTTTTGAGAAGACCATTACATAATCCAACCCCTGCCCCTGAAATCATATATCTCTGAAGTATAATGATATCAAAGTCCATGGGAGCTGTACATCCTATTTTGATCATCCCTGTCACTGTTTACTTTAACCTGAAACTAGAATCATGAAACTCCTAGTGTCTTTTTTCTTTTTTTAAGATTTTATTTATTTTTATTTGAGAGAGGGAGTGAGAAAGAGCATGAGAGGGGAGAAGATCAGGGGAGAAGCAGACTCCCCATGGAACTGGGAACCCGATGCAGGACTTGATCCCGGGACTCCGGGATCATGACCTGAGCCACCCAGACGCCCTGTCTTCTAGTGTCTTTTATATTGTTCCACCGGTTTCAGGTGTTATGGGTAATACAGGACAATTGTTATACATGATCTTTGCCTTTGAGCAGCTTTTAACCTATTTGGAGAAGAAAAACAAATGTTAACAAAATGAGTAGAGAAAAATTTGTAAATTTTTGTTTAGTGTTTTTTGTGTGCCTCAGGCTTGGTACTAGAAGGGTGAATGCAAGTACATTCCTCTTTCTTCAAGTAGTTCACATACTTGGAAAGATTAATATATAAACCAATAAGCATTTCAATAGAAGTATGAAAAATCTGTGAGGTACAGGCATAATATCCCCTTATACAGGGGTGCCTGGGTGGCTCAGTGGGTTAAGCCTCTGCCTTCGGCTCAGGTCATGATTCCAGGGTCCTGGGATCGAGCCCCGCATCGGGCTCTCTGCTCAGCGGGGAGCCTGCTTCCTCCTCTCTCTCTCTCTCTGCCTGCCTCTCTGCCTACTTGTGATCTCTGTCTGTCAAAAAAAAAAAAAAAAAAATCTTAAAAAAAAAAAAAACATCCCCTATACAAATGAGGAAGCTGAGATACAGTGAGGGTCAGTGACTTGCTCAAGGTAGCAGTTAAAAACCTGGATTCAAATCTAGATATTTGTAGGAGCTTTTGCTTTTTCTTCCACACCATACTTTCTGTGTTTCAAGATTCGTAGAAAGAGAAATTTAGTTCTTCAGTTGAGGTAAATCACAACTTATGAGTAAATTTTCTAACTGATTATAGTTTGCCTAATATTATATTCATGTATTTACATAAATAAGGTATAATAATCTTGCTCTGTATGTATATCCTATTATTTGAATCGCAGGGTATTGAACTTTAAGGGCCCTAAGGTTTGACTGATGAGAAAGCTATAAGGGCTGGATTCGGAGGCATTTCCACAAGTAGGCATTGAAGGGTAGGAGACCAGGCCAAGGGCTAAGGGAAGGACTTGGCTTTATAAGCAGAGAGACAAGCTTAGGCAGGAGTGTGAGCAATCAGGCCGAAGTTATGTTGTGAAAGGCTCTAAATTGTGGGTTGAAAACTGTACTTGAACAGGAAGGAGTCATCAAAGATTCTCAGGACTGACAGGTCAGAGTTGAGGGATTCAGTGATTGAACATGGTTTACTTGTTTTTTAGTTTCTCTAGATAGGTGCAACTTCTTTTCTGTTCTTATTTAAAGTTATACCCTAGGAAGTGGGATTTTGATTAACAAAATACATAAGACCTATGTTAGGTTGGTAATAAGTGTTTGTTTTTTTTTTAAGATTTTATTTATTTATTTGACAGGCAGAGATCACAAGCAGGCAGAGGGGCAGGCAGAGAGAGAGGAAAGGAAGCAGGCTCCCTGCTGAGCAGAAAGCCCCATGCAGCGCTCTATCCCAGGACCCTGGGATCATGACCTGAGCCCAAGGCAGAGGCTTTAACCCACTGAGCCACCCAGGCACCCCTGGTTTTTTTTTTTATATAACATGTTTGTTAGGTGTCCAGCATCATCCTAAATATTAATTAACATTATACTAGTATCTATTCCTAATATAAGAAAGTAGGTAAGTCTTTAGGGTGATGAACAACTGTAGTGGCTTCTTATTCCATCCAGTATGGATCTGAGCATCTTTGGTTCTGTAGCTATGTAAGGGTTTGTGTAGACTGGTTAAAAAATTGTAAGGATAATAGAAATAATCTAAAAATTTAGGGTTTTTTACTCTAATCTTCAAGTAGTTTTTAGTGAACTAGTTGATGCAATTTAAACTTCAGATAGCTTTCAGATATAGACTGTAGAGATAGCTTGTCTTAGTAAAGCTCTCAGTAGGATGAAAAATGTTCATTGAGGTAACTATAAGGATATTTTTTGTTAACTCCCATAATATCTGGGTGGTATTTAATTCTAAATCTTTCTATAACTCTTTGAAAGCCAGTTTTCTTTTTAAGTATATAATTATATAGTGTGGACAAATCATAGGTTTTATGTGTGTGTATTTTTATTTATACATGACTCATTCACATTTGTGATTATATTTATGTAGTTCTCTAATATTTTCAGTTTAATTTAGTTGGCCTGTGTTTTTGTTCTCCTCTAAGGAAATAAGAAAATTTGTCCTGTTAGTTTTTTGCTTATTAAATCCCTCCTCCTCCTTAAAAATTTCAAGTTGTCAGCCATTTTTTTGAGTTTATAATGCTATTTTACCTCCCTTGGAAAAAAAACTTTTCACAGTTACCAAAATCTGAAAGTTAGTTGTATGAAATAGAAATGGAGACTAGCTCCTTAAAAACTTAAGTAGTCGTGTATGAATGTAAAAAATAACCTAAGCAAATAAAAAGTAAATCAGTGTTATAAATTTTCCCTGATTCCCTTTTAAAGCTAAAATGATTGTGGCCAAATTTTGTTTGTGCTTTTAATCTGCTTGGCCATCTGTGGAAAACCGTCTTCTTCTCTCGTAGGCCACAGACCTCCACCAGCACGAAGTGGACATCGTTGTGTGGCAGATAATACCAACCTCTATGTGTTTGGAGGTTATAACCCAGATTATGATGAATCTGGAGGGCCAGATAATGAAGACTATCCTCTCTTCAGGGAGCTTTGGAGGTATCATTTTGCTACAGGAGTATGGCACCAGATGGGCACCGATGGCTACATGCCCCGGGAATTGGCGTCTATGTCACGTGAGTGCAAGCAGTTCTGAACTTTTGACTTTATGAAATGTCTGTGAGGACAGGTCAGTGTCACATGGTTCTTGTTAATAATTTGTAATAATACTGTCATATGATTAAATCCTGTTAAGGGATAGACTTGCTACTGTGGTAATAAAGCAGCATGGTGATTCGAAATCACTTGGGAGACTAGTCCTGAGTTTGAATCTAGCTGTATACCATTTCCTTGCTTGATGATTCTTAGGTTCAAGTTCCTTACTTGTAAAATGGGATTAATTATATTTCAGAGGGTTCAGTAGAAAGTAGCAGATACAGGCGAAGTAATATGTAGTAGAGGATCAACAGAGGGGGTCTATAAGGACGATAGTAACTTCTGAACAAAGTACTCCACACGTAGCATTCGTTTACTTCACAGCATCTCTGTGATGCACTTACTAGAATTATTGCCATTGTGCAAATGGAGAACAGGATGTTAGAGAGGCCTTAAGGGACTTTACTGAGGTCATACAAGAATTGAAACCTGGCTCTTGCAGCTCCAGAGCCATGCTGGCTCTCAAACTATATGAGCTGAACAATCGATTTCTTAAAATGCCATTGAAATAAAATAGTAGCACGATTTGGGGATTACTTGTCATTAGAGAGAGAAAGAATATGTGTGCATGTGTGTGTGCGTGCGTGTGTGCGTGTGGTGGCAGGCAGAAGAAATATAGAGAACACCAAAGTTACCAGCAGGATATTGGTGTTTCTTTTTATCTGGTGAGGGATTCAGGTGACAGAAGCATAATTTAAAATGTAGAGATCATTCATTCCCCTGGCAAAACAGAATGATCCTTTTATCCCTTCATCCAGAGTCCTGCTGGGTCTTTGCTGAGGCAAAGATGATATTTCATTTCCTCTGCTTTGCCGCATACTTGGGCTGTCTTCAGTGACAGTGGTGTGCCGTAGCTCATGTCCTTCAGTAGTGTTAGACGCAGTATTCCAAGAACTCCACCAACACGTACGGGATACGTGTCACGTACCTAACAACGAGCTGGCCTTACGGGTTAGTCCGTACAGTTTGAAGTAAGCCTTTTCCTGCAGAACTTTGTAGTAGTTAGATGGCAATGGTTTGAGTTACCTTCTGAGAGAGCATTAAAGCAGACTTTTTTTTAGTTTCTCAGTTATTCTGGGTTTATGTGGGAACATACTGCAGGTAGCCAGTACATAATGGACATATGCGTCTCCTTCCCCAGTTGTGCTGCATGGAAACAACCTGTTGGTATTTGGAGGTACAGGCATCCCGTTTGGTGAGAGCAACGGCAATGATGTCCATGTGTGTAACGTGAAGTATAAGAGATGGGCTTTACTCAGCTGTCGGGGGAAGAAACCCAGCCGTATATATGGACAGGTACCAATCTGTGGCTAATCATGGTGGATGTATTAGTGCAGATTTTTCTAGTTCTAGGGACAATGTCAGAATATTTGTTACCACTTTTTTCTTAAACAGAATGAATTCACTGTTTAATATTTGATTTTTCAGTTCATTTTTTTCAAGAAGATTTTATTTATTTATTTGAGAGATGAGAGAGAGCATGAGTCTCTGGGGAGGGGAAGAGGCAGAGGGAGAGGCAGTCTCCCCATCACGGGGCTGGATCCCAGGATCCCATGACCTGAGTCAAAGGCAGGTGCTTAACCGACTGAGCTACCCAAGTCCCTAGGGTTTTTGTTTTTGTTTTCCTTAATTTATTTATTTGAGAGAGAGAGAGAGAACACACACATGAGTAGGGGGAGGGCAGAGGGAGAGAGAGAATCCTCCAGCAGATTCCCCACTGAGTGCAACTCTATACAGGACTTGATCTCAAGACCCTGAGATCATGACCTGAGTCGAAACCATGAGTTGGGCACTCAACTAACTGAGCCACCCAAGCGCCCCCCGATTTTTCAGTTCTGATGTGAAGTCATAATTTGCAAATCTGGTTGTTTACCTCCTTTCCTTTTTTCCCTCACTCTTTATTTCTAATCCAATTTGGGATCATGATCTAGATCTATACAGAAGTATTTTTTTTTTAAGATTTTATTTATTTGAGAGAGAGAGACAGAGAAAGCATGAGCAGAGAGAGGGGCAGAGAGAGAAGCAGACTCCCTGCTGAGCAGGGAGCCCCATGTGGGATTTGATCCCAGGACCCTGGGATCATGACCTGATCCAAAGGCAGCCGCTTAACCGACTGAGCCACCCGGGTGCCCCTCTACAGAAGTATTTTAAATGTCAGGACCCACCCCACCTCCACTCCCACCCCCAATGATTTTGGGCTCTACATATGGCCAAGGTGCTGTCTTCTCTAAAATGATATGATTCTTTGGAGAGCTTTCTGACCTAAGTAGTAGCGTAGATAATATCTGCACTTGGAAGGGACTTAATACAGGCTAATCTGAGCTAAAATACAGATTATGTGGACATTAGTTTCCAGTTAGATTCCAGTGCTTCAAACCTTAGGTCTGAAAAGTTCTATCCAAAAAGATAGGGAGCAACCCTCCAACATCGGCGACCCTTGGAGCATAATGGGTTAAACTTAAAAGCATCTTTAGCTTCTTTTTCAACTGGCCAAGGTTAGTACTGATAATAAATACTCCAGAGCTATGTGTAGAGGTACATACTGGATAACTCTATTCCACTGGAGGAGGCATTAAAACTCTGAGAAATGACCATAACAAAGATGGAATTTATGCTGAAGGAAGTCTGGTGGAAAATGTGACATTTTTAGGATTACCAACTTTAGACATTTTACTTAAGGGGTTCTGGTACCTTATTTTCATATCTGCTTCTTTTTCCTGAGAGCGTCTTTCTTCACACTGCTTAGAAAGAGAAGCGGCTTTGCGTGGAAATGTTCGTGTCCATGATGTATCCATTCTTTGGTTGGCCAGGACCCCTAAACAACATCCAGTCCTCTTGCCTATCTAGGTAGAACTGCTTTGTAGTTGAGCAAAGCTTTACCTTTCTTTCTTAACTTTTCTTTCTTTCTTTTTTTTTTTTTTTTTTTTAAGATTTTATTCATTTATTTGTCAGAGAGAGAGAGAGCACAAGCAGGCAAAGTGGCAGACAGAGGCAGAGAGAGAAGCAGGCTCCTCCTGAGCAAGGAGCCCAATGCAGGACTCAATCCCAGGACCTGGGATCATGACCTGAGCCGAAGGCAGCGGCTCAACCGACTGAGCCACCCAGGCATCCCAACTTTTCTTTCTTTTTAAAGATTTGTTTATTTATGTATTAGATTGAGAGAGCGACAGTGCATGTGGTGGGGAAGGGGTGGAGGAAGAGGGAGAGAGAGTCATAAGCAGACTCCATGCTGAGCAGCCTGATGCAGGGCTTGATCTAACAACCCTGAGATCATGACCTCAGCCAAAACCAAGAGCGGGACACTTAACCGACTGCACCCCAGAGCTTTAGCCTTCTAAAAATAATCCCTGGGT
Source organism: Taxidea taxus jeffersonii (assembly GCA_003697995.1). Lineage (NCBI taxonomy): Eukaryota > Metazoa > Chordata > Mammalia > Carnivora > Mustelidae > Taxidea > Taxidea taxus. The sequence continues at coordinate 25,043 of RCUC01069970.1, read as the reverse complement.
TCTCTAAAAATCTTTAATCTTTTCTTTATTTGTTTATTTTTTTTAAGATTTTATTTATTTATTTGTTAGAGAGAGAGAGAGCGAGCACAGGCAGACAGAGAGGCAGGCAGAAGGAGAAGCAGGCTCCCTGCCGAGCAAGGAGTCCAATGTGGGACTCGATCCCAGGACGCTGGGATCATGACCTGAGCCGAAGGCAGCGCTTAACCAACTGAGCCACCCAGGCATCCCTATTTGTTTATTTTTAAGTATATTTTTAAAAGATTTTATTTTTTAAGGGCACCTGGGTGGCTCAGTTGTTAAGCTGCTGCCTTTGGCTCAGGGCATGATCCCAGGGTCCTGGGATCAAGCCCCACATCCAGCTCCCTGCTTGGCAGGAAGCCTGTTTCTCCCTCTCCCACTCCCCCCGCTTGTGTTCCCTCTCTCACTGTGTCTCTGTCTGTCAAATAAATAAATAAAATCTATAAAAAATTTTTATTTTTTATTTATTTATTTGAGTGAGAGAGGAAAAGAGCACGAGTTGGGGGAGGAGCAGAGGGAGAAGGATAAGCAGACTCCCCACTGAGCAGGGAGCACAATGACATGGAGCTTGATCCCAGGACCATGACATGACCTAAGCCTAAATCAAGAATCAGATGCTCAACTGACTGAGCCACTTCGGTTCCCCCCAAATCTATAATCTTTTAAAGGTCTGATATTTTAGAAGGTTAAAAAGTAGAAGAGAATTTCATGAAGTCTCATTTTGGGGTATTGAATACATTTGTATTCTTTAATTGGGTGTTAATGAATCAATGGTATTCACCTTTCCTTGCCCTCCAGGCCATGGCGATCATCAATGGCTCCCTCTATGTTTTTGGAGGGACAACTGGTTACATTTACAGCACAGATCTGCACAAACTAGATCTCAATACCAGAGAGTGGACACAACTAAAACCAAACAACCTGTCCTGTGATCTGCCAGAAGAGAGGTGAGGTTCTAGGATCAAAGCATATTTATTCTTTCTTGCTTGACTTTTTTCTGAATACTGCTCAGACGGTTTGATGAAGACTTACAGCCTGGTTCAAATAGCCAACTGGCTGGTAGGTCCCAGTTCAGCATTAAAGAAAGGTCGTATGGTTAAGGAACGATATTTCCCCCTTAATCACAGATTTTTTTTTCTCATGGTATTTCCTTTTATATCTCATTTTTCCCTGCATTAGGAAGATAGTAACACTTTGAAGAAGAAACCAGTGGTAGCAAATGCAATTAAATACCATATTACAGACGAAACAATCACTTCCTAGTTACTTTTTGATTTGCCTTCTTAACTTGCATATTGGGATTCTTTGGCTCATTTGCTCACAGCTGTATACCTAGAGAGCCTGTGGCACTCAATTCCCATAGTGGTACTCAGTGAATATTGTTGGGGATGGGGAGGGAAGGGGGCATGGTGGTTAGATGGGTGGATGAGAGGAAGGGAGGACATCCATTTCAAGTGCCCTGTTAAGCATGCAGACATCACAGGGTGCTCCTAGCCACCTTCTGGGAGCAGTCCTAGGCCTTTCACTTTTCTTTCCTGCTAGGAGTTGCCTCTTAGAATTAAACTCTGTGAAATACTTTTTTCCTCTCCAGTTTAAAAGCGAAGATAGTAAATACTTTTTTATTCACTTTGTTTAGATGAATCCAGTTATCTCTTCGTTTCCTTTAAACAAAATGGCCTAGAGGTTCTAAGGAAGGCTTTATCTTTGTTGTAGTATGGCAGTGGGCTGATGTGAGGACTGGGGCGGGGGGCGGAGGGGGGGCTGCTGTTGGAATAATTTTGATGTAATTTATTTTATCAGCACCAGGGCCTTCAGGGAAAGGAGGAAATAGATTAAGTTTTCAAAGCATTTTCACATGGTTGCCTTCTTGAATCATTTTATGGACATATTATAAATTGTTTCAGCTTCTAGCTAGACTGCTTGGATAAAAGTCCTGGTAGGTGTTTCACATTATAATCACAGTTCTATGTGGCAGAATTTTTCTGATATCTTTGTATCTATTAAATAAGTATCTTAATTTGAAAGTCCATACTGTGGGGTTTCTAATGAAATGTAGACAGATCACTTTTTAAAAACTCTGTAATAATTTCCCCCCTTATACAAAGTTATCACAAAAAGATTTTAGAAAATCTGGAAAATACAAATAAGTAAAATGAAGAAAATGAAAAAATAAAATGTAAATCTAGAGATAGCCAGGGTTAACATTTTGGATCTATCTCTGTAGTCATTTTCTGTGCATATTTGTGTATGTATAAATTTTTCGTGGGATTAGAGCCTATCTGCTCTTACATAACTTTTTTTTTTTTTTCAGTTAATGACATGGAAAGAAGTTCTTGATATATTAACTGTCCTCTCTGCCTACATTCTTACTGGTTGCACGCTAATCCATTTTATGTCCGTTCTGTAATTCATTTAACCAATTCACTTTTGTTAAACACGTAGATTATTTCTAACAATTTATTACTATGAATAATTACCCAACAAAAGCCTTATGGCTAAATCTTAGGTAGATCATTTTTCACTTCATTATCAACAGATTTTATGTATGTTTTCAGATACAGACATGAAATTGCACATGATGGGCAGAGGATTTACATCTTGGGAGGTGGTACTTCCTGGACAGCTTATTCCTTAAACAAGGTATATTTAAAAATAATAATAATGAGAGAGAAAAGGACAGAGAGAGGCATGTTTCATACTAAGTAAGATAATTCTGTGACTATAGATACTTGAATTTTGGAACAGTTTCTTAACACCTGTTTGTTTTTTTTTAAGATTTTATTTATTTATTTGACAAAGAGAGATCACAAGTAGGCAGAGAGGCAGGCAGAGAAAGAGAGGATAGGAGGAAGCAGGCTCCCTGCCAAGCAGAAAGCCCAATGCGGGACTCGATCCCAGGACCCCGAGATCACGACCTGAGCCTAAGGCAGAGGCTTAACCCACTGAGCCACCCAGGCGCCCCTTAACACATGTTTTATGTTGCATGCTCTTTATAACATATGGCCAAGCTCTGTCCCTGATATGCTCTCCAGTTGACCATTATATCGATCACACTCTGAAAATACATGAGAATTATCCCCAGCATAAGCTGGATGGGGGAAGTGACTAAAAAGAAAAGATGGTAGCTCGTATGGAGAAACTAATGAGAACGGAACCATGATGCTCAGGATGTCATTGCTCTGTCATTGTCAGTGCTGTGTATCTAGAAAGAACTTTGCAGGTCTAGGACTATGCATCTTTAGGAAGCTGTGCTCTGACGGGTTTTTATTCATCCACTCCTGTGGCGTTGCTAAATCAACATCTCCCAGGAGAAATCGGAGAAATCTAGATTAGGCTACAGAGCCCCTGGGCTGTTTTGGCACTTTATTGGTCTTTTTCAAGTTTTGTCAAATCTTCATTCTCATATTTTCTTATCAATACTTAACTTTCTTTCTGGTATAAAAATGATAAATGTTCATTGTAAAAAATGTGGCAGTTGCACAATTCCAACTGTTTCCTTTTTTTTCTGTGATAAAAAAATTGGAATCCTATATCTGTTTAACTTTCAACTGTATCATTTAATGTTTTGCCTTCTTTTAGAATTAGGGAAGATTGGAAAAAGGCAAAAGAAATGAAGACTTTCCAACTAAGAATATGTGTTTGTATAGGCTGTTATTAAAAAATCCAGTTTTCAGGCTAGCTAAAATTACGTGTATGATTCTTCTTTCTTTTTTTTTCTCCCCAAGATCCATGCATACAACCTTGAAACGAATGCATGGGAGGAAATTGCCACAAAACCCCATGAAAAAATAGGTAAATTTAAAATATTGATTGACTTATCTTTAATAAATGTATTTTAATTTTTACCTTTTTTGAAGGGGGTAAAGTACTCTTATTGAGTTATATGACAAGTAAAATATGTTATGCTGGTCCAATTATTATTCTTCCTCTGTAATTTGTGCAGGGACTTTTAATGGGGCTTGTTGCATTTTGTGGAAGCAGGGAAATGTGGGTGGGTTAGGAAGCAGACACTTGAATCAAGATCCACCCATCTTTTTGTGGGTAAAAGGACTTGGAAAAGCCACTGGTAACTCCTTCCCCTCCCATCCCGTTTTGTTCCCGTGGCACCTGAATGCTGTACAGTTACAGTGAGACTTGGATGGCTTTATTTTAATGTGAAACAAGGAAGGACTGGAAGGACTAGTCAATGTTTGCTTAATGCAACAATGGGATTGTTTTAAGTGTTTAAGAGTTATTCCTAGTTTGTCTTTCACCATGGCACATCAGCGTTAGTCTTAGTCTTTCTGTGAATAATGGAATTTCTGTGTTTATTATGTATTTGGCAGGTTTTCCTGCAGCCCGAAGATGTCACAGTTGTGTTCAAATAAAAAATGGTAAGGTTTCTAAAGAACATTCTAGTTCCGTTTTTATAATTGTATGTGCTGAGAATGTCTTTATGTGCATATAGAGGGCATAATTTTGAGAAGAGTCTATTTCTTATAGTTTAAACTTAAAGGAAATCCATAAAGTTATGCTTCTTTTAGTGGTTTTCATCAGGTACATGAGTGGGGTATCTGGGTTCCCTCAGTTACCAGAGAACTCAAAGACTGGCAATAAATAAGCTTTTCTTATACAGGCTGACCTTTCAGCACCCCACCCCAAAGCTGTCTGTGGTTATGGTGGGTAAATCTGATAATCTTGACATATAATTGAGACCTCGGTGGACATAGTATTAAAATTATAGTAACTCCTTCAGAGTGCTATTTCATAAAGTTTATTCTGTGCTCTGTCTGATGCCAAATAGGACTCTTAGCTCATTCTTTGGCCGTATTACAACAGAGGCATTGTATGGCTTCCCAAAGCAGCTGTGCCTACCTCGTCCGAGTGTGATAAATGACTCCTCTTTGGACAACCCTCCTGTCTTCTAATTTACAGCTTATTTTATAGTTTGGTACACCCCCTTCCATTTTTCCTGGGGGGAAGGTGTGTATAAGTGAGTTTGAGAGCCCATATCTTTTCAGCAGTTTAGTTGGGATTTAACTAGGATTATGCTGCCATCTCCAGTACAGAGCTGCTTTTCATGATGCTTCTACTTTCTGGATAAGATGTGTAGATCGTGGCGTTGTTCAGCTTTGCCTCTTGAAGAAGCAAAGCTATACTTTGCTTTGGCTGCTAAACTTTTCTTGAATCTTAGCCAAAAAAGTTTCCAGTGTGTTTTATAGCTTAATTAAGTATTGGCTTCAGCTTGATCTAGGCCTGAATGAAGACATCTCCTCTTTGATCCTTTGAGGCTGGATACCGTACCAGTGGAATTCAGTCTTAGTTGGGACATTTCATTTGAATGTTACAAGCTGACCAGTTATAACCATCTAACCTTACAAAAACAAAACAGCAACAGTGGTGAAAAACCTTTGATTTGGGGGAAGGTTGAAAGAAAGAACTGTGTAGATCAAATGGGGCTTCACACTGTCCTCCTTTGGCTGAAGAAAGCTTGGAAGAACCACTTTTATGCCCCCGAACTGAACATTGCAGTGAATGTTTCTCCTCAGGTTAAATGTCTGCATGGAGGACGTTCGTCTTTATGGGCAGACAAATATCCATCCTTTCTAGAACATTATTTGAAAGAAGAATTTGCAAACTGGTGGCCTGCAGTTAAGTTTTGTCTGGCTCGTATGTGTCTTAAAATTTTTTGGATTAGCGGATAACACTTAAAAATCAAAATGTTTCCCTTAGGAGAAAAAAAATCCAGATTTCCAGCTTCTGTGGAAAAATCAGAAGATCTGGCGGTTGTGGGCCTTAAGTTCCACATGGTATCGGTCAGCTGGCACTGCATCACCATCTCCCCCTTTAGAGCATGTGCACTCCTGTTGGCTTATTTTCCCTGGACCTTCTTGTTCATTCACTTCCTGTGCCTGGCACCTGTAGGTATTTGGATTTGAGGACCCAGACACGAAGCCTGCTTAGAGACTTGCATCCCTAGTCCCACCAAAGATCCCAGCACAGTGTCCGTACTTTACTGAGGGACAAGACAGCAGCCGGAGAAGACCACCCAGCCTCAGTCTTCTGTGCTAGAGGAGATGCACAGAACTGGTCCCGTGTCAGCTCACCGGGTGATCTACTACGAAAGATGCTGTTGCCGTGTCTCTTTTCTTCTGTGTGATCTGGGGTCTCTCTTTTCTTGATAGATGTGTTTATTTGTGGAGGCTATAACGGAGAAGTGATCCTGGGAGATATCTGGAAGTTGAATCTGCAGACTTTTCAGTGGGTGAAGCTCCCAGCTACCATGCCCGAGCCAGTTTATTTTCACTGTGCAGCTGTTACACCGGTAAGTTTTTGTTTTCTTACCTTCCTTACATAGTCGCAGGTGATAAGGAAATCTTTTCAGCAAAGTTAGCAAGAGAAAAAGATTCTACAATTAGCAATCTTGGATTAAGAATAGGTTTCTAAAACTTTCTTCAAGACAAAGCTAGCTCTTCGTCTGAGAAAAGGGGAGATAAACCATATACACAGTTTAAAAGCAGCAGAAATGTAAAAGGAAGGCTATGTGTGGCATTCAGGCCCTGGCAGGGACAGAAAAGCTATCTTCTGGGAGGGCAGAATAGCTCTATCCCCACGAAGCCTTGTTGTTAAAGAACCCACTAGTTTCACGAAGGCAAGGGCCTTTATTTTCATCTTTGTATTCCCAGTATTTGGCACTGTGAATACTTCATATAATGTTAGTTTAATGTTTGCTGAAGCTAAAAAAAAAAAAAAAAGGAAAGAAAAAGAAAAAAGCTACAGTAACTCATTCATTATTTAAACTCTTCTTGATCTCTGTGTTGGGATTGGTGAGAAATTCTTTTTTTGCTTCACCTCATCTCACTTTGGCCTACTGGGCAATTTGTTGCTGACTCTTCAGCCTAAGTATCTGTTTCTTTCCCATTTGAATTTATCCTCTTTTGACTGCCATTTGTTCACAGGCTGGTTGCATGTACATTCATGGAGGAGTGGTGAACATCCATGAAAACAAACGGACTGGGTCATTGTTTAAGATCTGGCTGGTGGTACCTAGCCTGCTGGAACTGGCATGGGAGAAGCTGCTTGCGGCCTTCCCTAACCTAGCAAACCTTTCCCGAACACAGCTTCTGCACCTTGGACTCACACAGGGACTCATCGAGCGCTTGAAATGAGGATTTCTGGACTGTTCATTGATACTGGAAATGTTAATTTAAAGAGACTCCTTTATTTATGGGCAGTGTAGAATGTGCTACAAAGAGGATTGGTTACCCTGATCAAGGCCTTATTCAGAAAATACATCAGATGCCTTTCTGTAAATTGGTTTTAAGTTTATGGAAATCTCACTTTCCCTTGTGCTTCTTTCTTTGCTTCTCTCCCTCCTGCCCCAACACACACACACACACACACACTCACACTCACATACTCACATACTCCCTCTTCCTTGATGGAGTTGAGGGAAAGTCTGAAGGTACCTTAATAATGTTGTGAATCAAGATAGGATAATTTTTTAAGGGACTCTGAAACTATGACCATGTTAGCCAGTGTTCTACAAATTAAAGCAGCATCATTGACCGAAAAAAAAAAAAAAATTTAAATATTTAAGTCTAGCCACAACAATGAGAAGTTTCAGGATAGAACAAGAAGGGTAACCTTGAGAATCGTGCGGGTTATATGCAAACCTAGATGCTTAACTTACTGTTTTCCAAGATGCTGCTAATTGAGTAGCTGGACCTGGCGGCAGCGCTGGTTGACGTCTTGCCGCATAGATACCCAAACCCGGCCTTTGACTTTGGAGGAAAGTCAAGCAGCTCAGCAACTCTCGATTAGTGGTTTCTTTTCTCATCCTTATGGTGCCAGCAATGGTTAGATTTGGCTCGTCACAAGGCTTATGTGTGTGTTGTAGTTGTGTGGTTTATTGTGGCTCTTAGAAATTATGGCACCAAGAACGTTTCAAATCAAGGAATTTATGGTGGTCAAAGTTCTTCGTTCTGGGCAGTTTCAAAATTCTCCTGTGCTTCTTCCTGGTTTCAAGTATCTCTTTGACTTCTTCATGGGGGGACTTGTAGACCCTAAATGTGTGGTATGAATGCCATGGGACATAAAGAAGCTTGTAAGAGGCCAGAGAAGAGCAGGGCAGGGAGGGCCTCGGCGCCAGACTGTGAGGCTCAATGGTCATACTGGCCACTTCCTTTTCACAGCTGTTTCTTTTCTGACACTGGGCCACACACCTGCCATTTTCTCAGGCAACAGGTTTTATCTCTGGAAAGCCAACTGGTCCTTGATTTTTCCCCTTAGTTTATTGTCTCCCTTATTTGTCTGCTTTTAATGTGCATGGTGCTGTGAGTAATTGTCTAGTTATTGGATAAAAGGTCTTGGTGGGGTGGGAGAAGCCACAAGTCATCCTTCCCAATGAACTAAGTATCATTTTAAAAACTATCGCGAGGAAGGAATGAAACTGAGGATCATTAGTTTTTTGGTGTAAAGTTTTAGTTCTGGGTTTTTTGTTTTGTTTTGTATTTTAACTCTAAGAAAGGAGTGACCTCAATGTTCACTTCTTTGCCATCAGGCTGCTAGATAGTTGAGCAAGTCACTGAGATGTGAGCATTTGGAAGTCCTCAGGTGTTCGCCAGGTGCTGCAGGCATGCGAGAGGGCACAGTGCTGATCGTCCCACTGGTCACCTCACAACAGGAGACTCAGATGGGAGATTTGGGACACATTTTTTTCCTTTAAGTGCCTCTTTTCCACTTAGCTTTTAAAGTTACTCTTCTTTTTTCCTTCATCCCAGAAGGGATCTCTTTAGCTCATGTGTGGATTTAAAATCACTTTTGAGTTGTGGCTAAAGTTACCATCCATTGTTGAGTTACGGGGAAGAGAAAACTGTGGTCTCTAGACTTGGACTTTTAACTTCCATGCCTTATTAGAACATCCCACCCATGTTGGGTTGAGTTCATGGTGCCCATAGTCTGCAAGGTCTTAGAACACCACTCCCCTATAAGTTTGGGTCCTTTTGTGGGGACTGAGGGGTAAGGGCCAGAGGAGGAGAAGGAGCAGCTCCTCTAGAGGTCCCACCCCTATCTTGCCATGACCAAGTCCGTTTGACATTTAGCCTCTTACCACCCACTGCTTAGCTTACTCCAGTGAGGAGCTCTCTCCAGAGCAAGTCAGTTTGAGCAGCCCCATAAGTTCAAGACAAAGCTTTGCTGCAGGACTCCAGCCTGGTCTCTGGATACTTGGTGGAATATATCCAGTTAACTAAGCTGTGCTGTCTAGGGTGGTAAAAGGATTTTTGTCATGGATTTATATAGGGACCAAAGCCTGAATGCTCAGCCTCTGTGCTTATCTTCCCATGTTCCTTGGGAAATAAGCAGGTCTCTAGCTTTGCTACACTGGAGAGCTAGAAAGAGAGTCTAGTTCAATCCACACTTGCTAGCAAAAAAGGATTTAAGCCTTCTGAGGCAGTCTTCTTTGAGGTAGACTTTTGGAGGCCTGGCATCCAAGACCTTGTATGTGATGTTTTTATAAAAGTACATATCCTTGGTCTAAAGTGTCTTCTTTTAATATAACACTAGTGAAAAGGATGTGGTATGACCAGCTCAGAGTGCTATAGAACCACATATATGCACATGTTCTGGATGCCAAATGAGACTGTGTGTATGATGACTTAAATGTACATGACTAGAATTTTATATAGGGGGTCCCCAGCCGTTTAGTATACCTATAACCAGCGCCCTGAATTCCTGACACTGTTACTTGGTTTAGGAAAGTTTATGCCTGCTGCTTCTCTGCCTCTTTGAGGCACTCCCTGCCATCTTACTGCAGTCCTGTAAATTAAAGTGCAATATATAGAAACACATATGAATATATACAGATTATATATAGGGTATAACTATAAAGCAGGTAGACTACTTTTTTTTTTTTTTTAATCTGCCTTGGGGAGGCCAGCTCATTGCTTTAGAGTCAACTTATATCAAGAATTTGAGATGTGATCAGCTAGTGTAAACCAATTCTTGGTCAGTCTGGATCTTCAAGTCTGTGTTTTCTTACTCCAGCTCTTAAAGACTTTTTATTCCGTGGGTTTGTTAGGTTTGTTAGAGTTGAGACTTCCCCAATCATCTTTGTACTATGTCATCTGTGCGTATCTTCCTACATTTCTTTGCCCACAAAAAGGGAAGTCTACCTGTAAGGAATTCCTAAATGGAGAATTAAGACCTAATATTTAATACTATCAGTTCTCCCATGTATATACTAATTTATCTGTGAACATAATACGTTATTAAATGAAGACAATGATGCTTTCTTCATTTAATAAAATATTTTCCACATTCTGGAAAATCTATAAACCAATATAGAATAGATGGAAATTTTAACTGTTCTTCAGGGGCCAAACTGAAATCCTTTCCACTGGCAGAATTTTTTTTTTTTCAGGGCCCTAGTGACTTGGTGTAAAAATTTGCTCTAAATTATTCATTTCCATTACATAGCTAGACTTAAACATATAATAATAAACATTAACTTTTTTAAGCAAAAGGTTTATTAACAGTGACCTCTGGTTACCCAGGGTAGCTAGGGTAAAGCACAGATAATTGAAATTCATAATTAATCAGTGTTTCAACTTTTCTATCGAACAACTGATTCATTTATATTCTTCCTCCCTAGCCCTTTCCCACAAGCACCTCCTTTTTAGTGGAGTGGGGCTAATAAGTAGTTAGAAATGAAAAAGAAGAATCACGGAGGGCTAGAAACCAGCAAGCATATAAGCAGCCCTATTAGCCGTCATTGTCAATTTGATGACAGCTGTTGAACGCTGAGATTAGGACCCACGGGTGGTAATCCTGGGTTGAGATGTTAACTCTTCGCTCCTCTGCTTTGGCGGAGCGTTCCTGCCCTGAGTTCTGGGCTGTCTCTCCTCTACCCGCCAAAGAGCTCCCAGCGCCTATGGGAAGAAGCAGCAGAAATCCCATCATTTGAACTCATTTCTTTGGCTCTTGACAAATACTTGCATTTCCTCTGTTCTTGCAGGAGCCTTATTTTCCCCTTGGAAATACCCTTTCCGGCCATATAGCCTGGCATGTAGGAAAGGTTGAATTACCCTGGAAGTCTGTGTTGGTCTTCATTCTGTAAAAGCGGTTTGTTTTCCTGTGGTCTTACAGATGTTTAGAAAGTGGCACCGTTACTCATTTGTCTAGCTGCCAGCACTCTGATGTAGCACAAAAAGCCATTTTCCTTCTCTTCATTGTTCTGGCATTGAGCTCCAGGATGGATGAGGGTTTATGGTCCCGTGATCATGAGCTCCCCAGACTGGTCTCTGTTAGCTTCAAGTGCTTCGGTTCCCCAGATTCCTCGGGGACCCCAGAGCGTTGGCAGCACCTGAGGCGGGCTCGGCAGGGCTCCGTACTCTCCGTGTGTGTTGTGCAGATTGTGCCAGCGACGGTGTTTCCCTTCTTAGGTCACTGGATTTGCCAGAAAGCGACCTCTTCTCTTACCTGGGGTTACAAAAAGAAGTTCTGAGGTGTGCTTCAAAAGTGGTACCATCTTTTTAGTCTAATTTTCATGATTTTATCTTTTTTTTTTTCACTTGCTAGAAGTTTTTTAAAGGCCCTGCTCGGTCAGTGTACAGGGTGAGTCAGAGGCAGGTTCACCAAGGTGTAGTAATTGCTGTTGTACTAGTTGCACATTTAGAATACAAAGGAGGCATCAGAAACACACTTTCTCCAGAGCCGCTTCCTTGTACACAGAGTCTGAGCAGGGACAGCGCCAGGCATCTTCCTGTAAAGGCACCTGCCGATGAGGATTTGACTGGAAGAACCTAGGCAAGAAAGGGAAACCTGTCATGCAGTCTCTGAGGGCAGGCCTGGGCTTGGCTCTCCGTACAGGGTGCGCTTAGGCCACACACGATGCTTGCCTTACTTCTCAAGCTATTTGCCACAGTCCTGTTCAGTAGTGTGGAAGTCCTTTTGCAGTCTGGTGTGCATGCCATATGATCAGGACAGCTTCTTCACCTTACCTGGTTTCCTACAGGCAAGTAGGAAAAATAGTGAATTTACCCTAAAATGTCCAATCTGTATTTATGTACCTTGTCCAGTGTTTTGCTGTTGGTTTTCTAAAAACAATCTGATCAATAAATCTTACCCAAATCAATTTGGTGCAAGGCTACCTTGATTGACGGTCATTTGCGTGTATGTGAGCTCACCGCTGGGACGGAAGCCTCGGTCTACCCACCTCCGCTGCTCCTCTCTCGGCCCAGCAGGGCCCACTTTTCTCTGTAACGTCTGTGAGTCATCTGCCTTCCACCGCTGCCCGCTGTGGCTCCTTTCGTCTGCTTAGCGTCTGGAACTCGTGGACACACAGCCGCCCCCTCAACAGAACGCTGTTCCCCTCAGGACATCAGTAGAAGAGTGAGTGACCATGGGGGCAGGTCATGCTCCCTTTTCCTTTCCCTGTTCCACCCTGTGTACTCCCCGAACTACCACTAGCCGAGTTTGTGTGGATGTGTCAAGACATTTCTGAAAAGCTGGAGCAGCTGTAAGGAAATTCAAAGGGAAAATGTGAATCTTTACATATGGAGTCACAACTGTGTTTACGATTCAAGGGAAGAAACCCAGGAGGAGCTGAGCCCTTCGCAGGGGTCCCTTAGGGATGAAACCACAGTTGCCAGTTCTGGCCTTGGTCTTCCAGATGCTTCTTTATCCAAAACCTCTGCTTTGTGTTCCTTCACTGTCTACTAAGATCCCTCTCCCAGCAGGGCTTTTCTGCAAGCTCTGAAGTCTGGCATCGGTGTGGACACTCCAAGTCTGGTCACTTGTAAGGTCTCCCATCCAGAAGTGCACACATGCCTCTTAGCTTTCAGTGTTTCCATCAACAAACCATTGGATTAAATATACCCTCTGGGGACTACTAATCTTAGATATTACAATATAAGCCAATGAGAGGAAAACATGTCATTTCTACCCCTTAATGTATAAGGTATAGTTAATACCCTGGAAGGGAAGCAGAGCAGTCTTGCTTCCCTTGCTTTCTTTCTCCTACCTCTTTTGAGGTCTACTTCCCTGAGACCTACCGGGAATAAGAAATGCACCCTATACCTTTTTTGACTTCCAACCAGCCAGAGCTTTGAAATGAACTCTTGTTTGTATCCGATTCGGTTCTTAGTTAAGCCCCAGCTTGGGTTGGGTGGGATGAGGTTTCAGGGGCTTAGTTGGTTTGGGGGGTTTTGTTCTTCCAGTTCCATGGGTAAAATTCTAGTTTGTCAAAATGCTGGCACTAAGCCATCATAACCGAGCAGTTCTCTTATGGTTAATCTTCTGCAGTAATTGCTTGAGGGGAGAGAACATTGATAAAACCATCCAGTTTCCATGTGGTTCATATGCAGAACTAAATTTTTAATTCTATTTAATTTTAACTTACTTAAACGTGAACAGTCACACACGGCTAGTGGCTACCACAGCGCAGCTCTAGAAGGAGGTGATCTGGAGAGTTGGGGGACCGAAGCTTAGCTCTGGGCTCAGCCAGTATTACCGTGTGGCTTAACTCACGTGTGAAGAGCTTTGAAGGATGCCGGGCACGTAGGAAGCGCGATTAGGTGTTTACTGCTACTGCTCTCTAGCAGCTGTCACAAGAAATGACGATGAAGTATTTACTCAAAGTTACAAAGTTAACCAGTAGAGAAACTAAAGAGGATGAGAGGGGAGGTTGGGTGGTGATATAAGTGAGCTAAATCCTCATCTTCCAGAGCAGGAACGTAATACGTAGACCATCTCAAATTAAGCAATAACCAGAAAAGCATATTATTAGAGGCTTAAAGGAAGGTATCAAAAACAAAACAAAAAACAGCCCATAGAGCTAACAGGAGCAAGATGGCCTGGGAGGTGTGACGGGTCAAAGCAGGGACTGCTGGATTTTTTAAGTACATTCACGGTGTTTTGTTCATTTTTTCCCTTTTTTTCTCCTTTATAAAGCCCAACCCTTCACAGCTCTTTGGATTGAGGCCTTCTTCAGGATACTGTGATTCTGGGTCCCTTCTCACCAAATCAGGCTGTAAAAAAAACGGGTAATTCAAAGGGTAGGGCCGGAGCATGAGTATTTTTTTTTAAGAGAGTAAGTGCACCTGTACACAAGGGGGAGACGGGCAAAGGGAGAGAGAGAATCTCAAACAGGCTCCACGGGGCTTGATCTCAACGACCCTGAGATCATGACCTGAGCAAGCCAAAAATCAGGCGCTTAATGGACTGAACCACCCAGGTACCTCAGAAGTATTAGTGTTTTTAAGTTCTTCATTGATCAAGTCATAGCTTGACTAGTATTTAGAAATCTTTGATTTAAAAGCCAATCTTGGGAGCCAGTAGGAGGAAAAAAGGCAGGGGAGGGAGAGAATTTGAAAACAAAACACCAGTCTCTCACCACCAGTTTTGACGTGGTTTCATCCTGTTGCCCAAAACCCCTTCCTCACCATGCTGTCCATTCATAGAATCAAGCATTACTTTGGAGGCTTTTTCTTTCCTATATTCCACAGTGAGGTGAGAGGAGATGGAGGGCTTCTGATCGGTGCACAGAGCAGAGCCCGCAAATCTGTCTGTCCTGCACAGGCCTCGGGGTCTGGTCCCAGAGTCTCCAGTGGAGCAATGAGATGCTTTTCTGATTCTCAAGTATGTGAGCATGTCTGAGCTCCTGCCCAGCAGCCAGCCTCCAGGACGGCCTGGGCAGTTCTGGTAGGAAGGAATGCGGCAGTACAGCGCAGGCAGGCAGGGCAGGAACCTGGGCTATGGAGGACAGCAGGACAGGGACAGGTGGGAGCTCTGGCCACTTACTATCCTGGAGCCCACCGCAGGCCGCAAGCTGTAGAGCCCTAATGCAAGTGGCAGCTGGGAAAGGAAGAAAAAGCAGCTAAGGGTCTGCCTGTGTCGCCTCAGAGAGGACAGACTGGTCAGTTCATCCTGGCTGTCGTGGCTGAGGTGGCCCTCCCTGTGACTGCCAACGATGGCGACAACATCTCCCCCACCCGACGTGAGCAAACTTCCGTGCTCTGGTGACCGCATAGGAATATGTGCAGGCCTCCGGGATCTTGGTTCCTCCCTGAGCCTCACGCTGGAGGACAAGGCGGAGTGTGCCCTGGGACAGCCAGGATCCCATCATGGGTCAGCGCTGGCACCTGCCCCTAGCTCCCCCTGCGCGGCCGACGCCCTGGAAAGCAGGCCGACCTCCCGCCCACAGCCACGGGATCCCTAAGAACGGCAACTTGGAGGTCGCTCAGAGCGGTGTGTACCCGCGGGGTGCCCTGCTCCCCCACCCCCCAACCTCAGAGCCCAGCGTCAGTCTCCACCGCGCGTTCTCACGCGCCTCCCTCCTCCGCACGCCGGGACTGCAGGGTCAGCCTGGCGGGCTGACCCCCGCCGGGCTACGAGGTAATGCGCCGACGGAGTTACCCACCTCCGCGAAGCCCACCAGAGGCTGGCCCTGCTTGCAATCGCCCCCCGCAGAACGGCCACCCTGGGGGCTGTGGAGCCCCCGGCTGTGGGGCGAGCCGTGCGGGAGCGCCCCCCGCCGCCTCCCCTCCGCGAGCCAGGCCCCCGGCCGGGACAGCCTCCTGCCTGCGACCCGGACCCAGCCCCTTCTCGGCCTCCCCGTGGCGGGCGGCGGCCGCCGGCGGAGCTCGGCCGGGAGGGGGGCTCGGCCCCGGGCCCGAAGAAGGGAGCGCGCCGGGACCAAGGCCGTGGTCCGGGCCGGCGCGCCTGCTCGAACCCCTGATTAACTGAGCACCTAGTAGGCGCCCGCGGCCCGCGGGGTGCCGGCGGGGCGGCGGGGAGCACTCCTGACTGCAGGCAGCTTCCGAGGGCGGTGGGGAGCGGGGAGACGGTCCCAGGGAAGGCCGCTAGCGAGGCTAGGGGAGTGACTCCGAGCTGCTGGACACAGAAAAGTTAGGGAGAGCCTCTCGGAGGCCGCAGTGAACATGCGCCAGGAGCTAGAAAGCGCGCGAGGGACAGTGTCACTACACCAGGGCCGGGCATTCCAGACAGAGCCCAAACCCGGCTCCTGGAGTCTTCCGGAAGGGGAAGAAGCCAGGTGGCAGCAGAACGGGGACCCAGAGGAAGAGGACGGAAGGCAAGGAAGGGGAGGCGGGCTGGGCAGATGATAAAGAGCTGGACAGATAGTTTGGTTTTTATCCTAAAAACAACTGGAACCTGGAAGCCAGAGACAGGACGAAGCGGTCCCTTGGGCTGCTGCGGGGAGGGTGCAGGAGGAAGCAGGGCCCTCTGCTAGGAGGACCTGGCAGGGGTCCGGGCAGGGTGAGGTGCTTTGGGCTGGGACACACAGCAGGGCTGGATCTCAGCTCCGGTCACTGCTCACCCTGGGCCGGGGCCCTTGGGTAGTGAGCAGAGGCCCAGCAAGCCCAGGCCGTAGGAGAAGGGCTTTGCTAACAGCCTGCAGGGGCAGGGAGGCAGCTGGGGCAGGAGAGGGGAGCAGGCTCAGGTGGAACCTGGGGCGGGGCGCGGGGGGCAGCTGCACAGTAGCCTCCAGACCCTCCCCACTCCTCTGAGGGCCCAGAGCCTGCATCGGCCGCCCACGCCGAGTTCGAGAGCCTCTCGGGAGTGAAGCGGGAACCGCTCGGAACCAGAATGATCTGGTTTAAAGCGGCTGCCTTTCCCTCCTCCCTCTCCCCCACTCGCGCCCTCCCTCTCCTTCAGCGACTGGCTGGTTTTTGCCGCAGTCCCTGACCAAGGTAAACAGAAGAGGAAAGAGGGAAGAATGCTCTGTTTCCATGGCAACCCAGAGGGCAGTCGATATGGCTCTCTGGGATGTGCTTCAGGGGAAGAAAAGGCTCACTAGAAAAGCAACGGGAAGACGGGCCCCTTCACCATGCACACGGCGAGGGATTGTTCTGGAACATGGTGAGGGCCTGGCTGAAAGGAGGAGGATTTGAGAGGAGTCAGGCGCCATCAGTGCAGTGGCAGAGGAACAGGAGGGCTAGGGGACACACCAAAAAAGCAGCCACGCCCGCTATAGCAACAGCTGCCCATCAGGGGCTCAATCCTCACGCCCAGGGAGCACAAAACAGAGATGGCAGAGATCTCAGAACCTCCCCAGATGCACACCCGGCTGTTCCTTTCCAGAAAATCCTCCCATGGGGCAGGCCGGTCAGCCAAAGGGCAGTCACAGAGGTTGGACCCAGAGCCTCAAGACCAAAGACAGGTTTTGTCTGAAACAGAGAAGCCCACTGCTCTCCAGCTGCAGAGTTGGGGGTGGGGGGCACTGCTGCCCCATCTGTGTTCCCCTCAGAGACATCCCAGGCTCTCCCTGAACCTCCCTCAGACTCCTGGGAGGCTGGCACCTCAATGAGGCAACATGACTGTGGAAAAGGGTACGTGTGATGCAATAACAGAACAGCTTCACAGGATTATGGGCATGGTGGTTCCAGGGGTGCCCCCCTCACCCCTCCAGAGGACAAGGGCTGTCCATTTTCACCATGTCACTGTCCTGCTGCTGACTACAGCTCTCTCGCACATTGAGGATGTCTCTCAGGAGCAACCTGTGGGCATCAGAAACCTCTTCTTGCTCCACCTCAGGAATTGGCCTGAAGGTTTGTGGGGGGCCTCTCACCTGTCCAGGCAGGGATGGGAGAAAATCTGGGACAGAGAGAGGTGGGAGGTGGTAAGCTTTCTGTTCCCACAAAGCAGAAAGAACCTAGATGGCTTCAGCCTGGAGAAGCAGCAGCAACAGCAATGATTTTTGGGAAACTGGAGGGAGGTGCCTCAGTTTCCCCCTGCAGACATAGAGAGAATCCTGTCAGTGGGGCTACAGGCCCAGTAAGTGCTCACCCACACGTTGTACAGCCCACACCCTTCTCTTAGCACAAGCCTTCAGATGCTGTGGTCTGCGTGGGAGACACCTTCAGGACAGGACCCAGGGGTGGGAGGGAACACCCACGGAAGACGGACTTGACAGACGTGCTTTTTCCCTTGCAAAACACCCAGAAGTGCCAGGTTTACTCAGCTCTTTCCATGGCCTGTAGATTCCAAACTTCTGTATCTGTAACTGCCACCACTGCCCCTTTGCTCATTCTATTCCAGCTCCCCTTTGCTGTTCCTTGACTGGGCAGGCTCCCAC
This sequence comes from Taxidea taxus jeffersonii, assembly GCA_003697995.1. NCBI lineage: Eukaryota > Metazoa > Chordata > Mammalia > Carnivora > Mustelidae > Taxidea > Taxidea taxus. Next base: position 6,949 of record RCUC01069970.1, on the reverse strand, counting down.
ATCAGGTCTGTGGCATTGGCTGTGCCCTGGAAGTCTCTCTCTCCACTATCCACGTGGCCCATTTCTCACTTGCAACTCTTTACCAAATGTCACCCTCTCGAGCGCCTGTGGGTTGGGCCCCTGCCTTTGGCTTGGGTCATGATCTCAGGGTCCTGGGATCAAGTCCCGCATCAGGCTCCTTACTCAGCGGGGAGCCTGCTTCCCCCTCTCTCTCTGCCTGCCTCTCTGCCTACTTGTGATCTCTCTCTGTGTCAAATAAATAAATAAATAATCTTTAAAAAAAAAAAAAAAAGTCACCCTCTCATCAAGGCCCAGCCAGGGCAGGGGTGAGTGAGTGAGTGAGGTAAGAGAGGCAACATGGTCTTCCCTGACCCCTTGGTTCAAAATTGTATATTGCTACCCCCACTCGTTCTCCCTCATCCTCTCCCCACAGAATGCGACACCCTCTCACTTGTCATTTCTCTTGTTCGTTGTCCGACTTCCTTTATTAGAATGGAAGCGCCAGGAGGGCAGGCGTTGTCCAGATGCTCAGGAGGTGCACTGGGAGGAGACAGAATGGCGGTGGGGACAAGGTGGGAAGGGACCCGCCTCTGAGAACCACACAGGCTCTTCTGTCCTGCACCCAGGAGCTCCTGTCCTTCTGCCTCACGAGGCTCCCGCTGTTCAGTCTCGTAGAGCAAAGGGACAAGAGCGGGTCCTAAGACAAACCCCCCACTTGCGGCGTGTCACCTTCAGTTTCCTGCCTGCCTGCCTCTTTGCTGATCGACCTGATAAATTCAGGACAGCTTTTATTGCTTTTGGCAAAAAACTGCCATTAAGATTTACAGAGCCAAAAGCCGGTACAGTGCACTCTTCAGAGTAATTTACACAGTGAGTTTCAAAAGATGGAAAGTTAGCATTTCAGAGGTAATTTCATAGAAAGGATGATCCGATTAATCACTGTGTCCGTTTAATAGTTGGTGTCTCGGATAATTAATTAGCTTTCTTGGAGTCAGCAAGGCAAAAAGGGACTCTAAGAGGAATAAAAATGGCTGTGTCAGACGTAAGTGTGTTTTGGGCCATAGATCTTGGGAGAATCCTCGTCGGAATTCCCCCGAATTCAATGCAGTGTCTGGTGTGGGTTCTGTGGCTCAGAGACACAACTAGAGGAGAAAAGCCCTGCGAGCGCCCAAGTCTCCCAGAGACCCGCTGACGGAGGCTGGTCCACCCCTGCTGAGTGGGGCTGCCCCGCCACGTGTTGAATTGTCCTGTGACACCTGGAAAATGTGTCTAACCACGCCGTGCGTTGACAGGCTGCTCCGGAGGGAGAGTCGGCTGTGACTTGCATCCCGCCCGTGAAATTACCTGTGAGAACTCGAGGACGGAACATAATCAGCGTGGCTGGGCCATTGTCGTGCCAGTCAACGGTTCCATCGCGAAGAAGCCCTCAGTCAGCCGCCACATGTCGGGGCAAGGCTGTGTCTTTGGTACCCAAGGACAAACGGTTACATTTGTCCCCCCCACTCCTCCCCAAAATATGTTGTGGTCCTAATCCCTCATACCTCCGAATGTGATCATATTCAGAGACAGGGTCTCTACAGAGGTCATCAAGTTAAAAACGAGCTCACTGGAATAGGTCCCAGTCCAGTATGACTGATACCCTTATAAAAAGAGTATCTGGGGGGCCTGGGTGGCTCAGTCGTTAAGCGTCTGCCTTGGGCTCAGGTCATGATCTCAGGGTCCTGGGATCCAGCCCGGCTTTAGGCTCCCTGCTCGGCGGAAGCCTGCTTCTTCTCCCTCTCCCACTTCCCCTGCTTGTGTTCCCTCTCTCACTGTCTCTCTCTCTCTCTCTCAAATAAATAAATAATCTTTAAAAAAAAAAAAAAAGGGCGAGGGGCGCCTGGGTGGCTCAGTGGGTTAAAGCCTCTGCCTTCGGCTCAGGTCATGATCCCAGCGTCCTGGGATCGAGCCCCGCATCGGGCTCTCTGCTTCGTTCGGCAGGGAGCCTGCTTCCTCCTCTCTCTCTTCCTACTTGTGATCTTTGTCTGTCAAATAAATAAATAAAATCTTTAAAAAAAAAAAAAAAGAGTGTATCTGAAAACCCACCCACGCACATGCAGGGAGAATGGCACATGAACGTGAAGGCAGATAATGGGGTGATGCTTCTAGAACACCGAAGATTGCCAGCCGACCCCCAGAGCTGGAGGAGGAGCAGGGAACAGATTCCCCCTCACAGCCTGAGAAGACACTGCTGACACCTTCCCGGATCTCCGACTTCTAGCCTCCGGAACTGCGTGGTAATAAACTTCTCTCGTTTAAGCCACTTAGTCTGTGGTACTTTGTTATGGCTGAATTAGTAAATAATTCAGCGGGGCATCATGGAGACTTGGATGTCGTCGTTCTTAAGAAGGTTCCTGTATTTTTTGTGTGTTTTTAAAAGACTTTGCTCTTTTTTTTTTTTAAAAGATTTTTATTTATTTATTTGACAGAGATCACAGGCAGGGAAAGAGGCAGGCAGAGAGAGAGGAGGAAGCAGGCTCCCCACTGAGCAGAGAGCCCGATGCGGGGCTCGATCCCAGGACCCTGGGATCATGACCTGAGCCGAAGGCAGAGGCTTTAACCCACTGAGCCACCCAGGTGCCCCAAGACTTTGCTCTTTTAGAACAGTTTTAGGTGCACAGTAAAATTGGGAAGGTACAGAGATTTCCCAGAGGTGCCCCCCGCCCCAGCCTTTTCCACCATCCACGTCGGCACGAGAGCTGTACCTTTGTAACAATGGATGAACCTACACGGAAACACAGTCACCACCCAGAGTCTGTGGTTTCCCTTCAGGCTCACTCTCAGGGGTGTGCGTTCCGTGGGTTTTGGACAGATGTCTGAAGACACATATCCACCATTGTGGTGTGATCTCCTGCGGGGCCTCTTCACTCAAAATGCTGTGTCCCACCTCCTCCTCCTCCCTTCCTTCCAATCCCTGCAGCCACAGGTCTTTTTACTGCCTCCATAGTTTTCCGCTTTCCAGAAAGCCATAGAGTTGGAATTACTACAGTCTGTAGCCTTTTCAGGCTGGCTTCTTTCTCTTATTATGTGTTGAGGTTTCTCCCATGTCCTTTCATGGCTTGATAGCTCATTTCTTTTTAGTGCTGAGTAATAGTCCATTGTCTGGATGTACCACAATTTATCCATTTCCTCCATTTTTTTTCTTTAAAGAAACATTTTTTTAAGCACCAGCTCAGGACAGAATATAAAGATATGGCAAATCTGGACAGTAGGTACAACAATATTCTCAATACTGTCTTTTAAAGAATGAAAAAGACTCAGGTCCTTTCTCCTGGGGCTGCTGACCAGATCGGCTCTGAGCCTGGAGCTGTGGGAGCCAGTGGCCTCGGCTTGAGGAGAGCCTGCGTGGGAGAGAACAAGCTGGCAGCCCCTGGGGGGCTCTGATGCCCTGTGCGCACCTGGACCCAGCTGGCCAGGGTAACTTAGTCGCATGAGCTTTAAACAATACGTGGTTTTGGAGCTCGAGTGATTCTGCTTAGAATATGATCTGCTGGGCCTTGCCTTCCTCCCCTCTAAAATGAGAAAAATCCTAATTAATTAACTGAAATGAGAAAAATCTGGGGTGCCTGGTGGCTCAGTGGGTTAAAGCCTCTGCCTTTGGCTCAGGTCATGATCCCAGGGTCCAGGGATTGAGCCCCGCATCATCAGGCTCTCCGCTCGGCAGGGAGCCTGCTTCCCCCTCTCTCTCTCTTGCCTGCCTCTGCCTACTTCTGATCTCCGCCTGTCAAGTAAATAAATAAAATCTTTAAAAAAATTTTTTAAAAATGAGAAAAATCTGCCAAACTTGTGAAGATGAGACACAAGAAGAAACTTGTGGTGACCTGGAAAGTGCCAGAACGTTGATAGCTGTATGGTTAGAAACTTCCTGGGCAATTGACACCACATTTAACAGCCTGGAAGAAGTTCTGGTCCTAGACCCGAGAGCTACACCACTCACCCAGGTGCCACTCGCTCTATTCACCCCCAAAGCCTCTTACTGACCTTCCGAGGGTATCTCTCTGGGGTCTGCTTCTCGCCCTTCAGGGAGGATGATCTTCCTTACTACTGCTTCTTCTCACCACCATCTGGCCACCCTAACCCCTGTAGCCTGGGGTGCTCCTGGGAGGATGATGGCCAGTTCTTTCAGAAAGGGCACTAGTGGCCAAGATGCCAGTGACTCCCCGAGTCTGCTTGAGGTGCCCAGCCATTAGAAGGGGACAGAGCTTCCATGGCTATGAAAGAAGATTCTACAGGCTTCCAGGAGTCTGAGGAGGGCAGGGAGGTGAGAGGGGGAGCCAGCCAAGTGGCTAAAGGCTACAAATGTATCCTTCAATGGGGAGATTTACCTCAGACTGCCTCTTCCTCCACGTCCCTCTTGTTGAGGAAGAGCCTTAGCCCCTGCCTCACAGCACCTCAGGACGCAGAGCCCAAGCCCCAGGTCCAGGTTCTATCCTGCCTACTGCAGCATCTTTCCCGCTCCCCTTTGGCTCTGTTTCCCAGGGACACAGCTGGTGGGGCAAGAGCTAGTAGGCCATTGCCAGAGGAGGGTGTGTGGGAATTTAGGGGCTGCCTCCCAGGTCTACACACTTAAGCTCCCTCTCAGTGGCTCCTTGAAAAAGGGAAATCCAGCCTGTGCCACCAATGCTCTTCTCTCCCTTCTCCCCGGCCATCACTGCTGGGCACCTTGCCTGCTCTCTGTCTTTTCCTTCGAAGATTTAAGTTTAGATTCTCCCCACGAGAGCAAGATGGCTCCAGGAAGGGGACGGTAAGTCCTAGACTTGGACCTGGAGGGGGAATTCAACCATTTCTCTTGTCTTTTCAACCGTGTAGTTTATTTCCTGCTCTTAGGCTTTCCCGCGTTTCTCCACTGGGACCCTTCCGTGGTGCCTTGAACTGTCAGCCATTCCCAAAGATGCCATGTTGGAATTCTGGGCCTTCGGAATAGGGAAGAGAGGAGGGCTGGTTTAGGATGGAAACAGTGGGATGCAGGAAGCAGATGATATATTAGATACAAGCTGTTTTGGAGGAACAAATTTTCTTATTTGGGGAAGTAAATTTTTTGCAAACTTGGATTCTAAAATGGCGTAATTGCTCACTCTTCCCCAGGAGGGAAGTCAAGCCCAGATGGCGTGATCCGTTTCCCAGGCACTCTGGCAAGGTCACTGGAAGGGCCAGCTGGCGGCTTTCTTGTTATTGTAGAGTTATTTTATTCTTTAACATTTTACTGATTAAAGTCCTTAAATCTCAAGAGGCCAGATGGAAGCCAAATAATATAGCTCTTTTGGTTTCCTCTTAATGAGATCAGGGTTGGGTGAGTACTCGGGTAGGACAGAGCTGGAGAAGCCGTCTGCTGGGTGCCCTGGGACTGGCTGTCCAGAGGCCTTGCTAAGCTGTGATTTCTTTGATAATCTTCCCTGTTGTCAGTCCCTATTTTCCAGAAGACTCTCGTAATGGTTTCTGTAGGACTCTGTGCTTCGCAGGCTTCAGTTAAAATTTGACTCAGCTTGGAGGAGGGAGAGGGGGATGAGACGGAGAAGCCTGCCAAGACACGTTTGACCCTTAAAGCCCCTAAGTCCGGAGGGGGGGGCACCGAAGATGTGCTGGGCCCTTCCCTAAGTCCTGCTGCCAATGAGGAGGCGCAGTGTCAGGTCCTGCTCTCTTCAGAAGAGCTTTGAGCAGCCCAACAGCAGCAGGGCGCACCCCGTTCTGCTGGGATGGAAGGGTCTGAGCCCATTCGACCTAGATCTCAACCCCGCAGAGGCAAGATGGCCAGCTGCTGCCCCACCTCACATTCACACAGGGAAGGGGGTGAGAGAGGGTTCACAGGCCAGGCCAGGTGAGAGTGCCAAGCAGGCGGGGCCTTGCAGAGTTCTCCAGTAACCCCCAAGGGCCTCCAAGAGCCTCTCCAGACCCTCAGGAAGCTGTCGCCCTTTTATTTAGCAAGCAGTTTAGCACCAGCTGTGTCCCAAGCCCCCATTAGACCCTGGGGCACCAAAAGGAAACAAAAGGAACAGGAAATGTGTCTGCTCTCAAGGATATCCTAAAAAGGTCAGGAAACACAAATCTCCCCCACAAAATGGCCGGAGGACAAACCCGGCCTAGCGGTAGTGCCTATTCATGGCCCATAAACCTCGGAAGCTTCAAAAGCTGGGGCAGAGGCAAATCAGAGGGGACATGAAAAGTTCAGAAACACTAGCACGTAGGGGAGGACAGTGACCTGGGGAGATGTTTGTGACCAAGCGTCAGGATTGGCCATACCTTCACACACATGCGCGCCTCAGCACGTGTGAAGGTGGCCTGTGCTGCCGATGCTCCCTACGCTCGGGGTTTTCCGGGGGGGTGCTCACCCGGCTGGATCAGTGGCTCTCAGACTTGAGGGTGCAGAAGAATTTAAGGACAGCCTTGTTTAAAAGTGCAGAGTATGAGGCCCCAGCAGCCCTAGAGGTTCTGCTTCAGTAACTTGGGGTGGGACCAAATCTGCATTTTTAAATTTTTTTTTTAAGATTTTATTTATTCATTAGTTAGAGAGAGCAAGCACAGGCAGACAGAGAGGCAGGCAGAGGCAGAGGGAGAAGCAGGCTCCCTGCCGAGCAAGGAGCCCGATGCGAGCGGGACTCGATCCCAGGACGCTGGGATCATGACCTGAGCCGAAGGCAGCCGCTTAACCAACTGAGCCACCCAGGCGTCCCCAAATCTGCATTTTTAAAAAGGTCCGCAGATGGTTCTGTTGTTAGAGCCGCGGGGAACCACACTTTGGAAATTGGTCCTTTAAGACCTCAAACCAAGGCTCTCTCCTGGACCAGCCTCAGGAAGGGAACAACAGTAAGGAGGAGATTCTCCACTGTTTTAGGGCTCCTATGGGGCAGCACCTTCCACGCCCAAAGCCTCCACTCACAGTGACCACATACTACACACGTAACACCCACACACA
>ML095725.1:29459-41810 GCA_003697995.1 Taxidea taxus jeffersonii | reverse complement strand
TAGGGAGAGGGTGGTGGGTTTATGGACATTGGGGAGGGTATGTGCTATGTTGAGTGCTGTGAAGCATGTAAACCTGGCAATTCACAGACCTGTACCCCTGGGACTAATAATACATTATATGTTTGTAAAAAAATAGAAAATTAAAAAAAGAAAAAGAAGCTGCCAAACTGTTTTCCAAGGTGGTTGTGCCAGTTTACATTCCACCATCAATGTATGAAAATTCCGGTTGCTCCACATGGTTACCAACATTTGGTATAGTCAGTGTTTTAAATTTTAGCCAGTTTAGTATATGCATAGTGGCATTGCATTGTGGTTTTAATTTCTACCTCCCTGATGACTAATGATATTGGGCATTTTTTATGGGCTTACTTGTCATCCATGTATCTCCTGTGGCAAAGTGTCTCTTTAAATCTGTCCATTTCATTTATTTGGTTGTTTGTTTTCTTATTGAGTTTTGAGAGTTCTTTATATATTTTACATATAAGTCATTTATCAGATATGCAATTTGCAAATATTTTCTACTTGGTACTTGGCTTGTCTTTCCATTCTTCTAAGAATATTTTTGAAGAGCAGAAGTTCTTAATTTGGATGAACGCCAGTATTTTCTCTTTTCTCTTGTGGATTATGCTTTTGGTGCTGTACCTAAAAACTCTTTCTTATGTCTATCCTAGAATCCTTGATTTGAAGGAGTTCCCTAGAGATCTTTAGGGGTGATACTTGTCCTACCAGATGTTCTTAACCTGGAGTCCAGGGACACAGTAGTGTGCTATTCAATAACTAAGAGTTGGCTCTGCTGGTTAAAATTCCTGGTTTGTACCATTTGCAGGTTTCCATGTCCAATTTCAAGTTTCAAGCCTGATGTCACCAAATATAGAGTTGTTGTCACCAAAAAGAATGGCATGTTAATGTTCCATTATATAGTAATTTGCCATACAGATTAAATAGTTATAAATAAAATCTTTTTTTAAAAATTTTATTTATTCATTTGACACAGATCACAAGTAGGCAGAGAGGCAAGCAGAGAGAGAGGGGGAAGCAGGCTTCCCACTAAACGGAGAACCCGATGTGGGGCTTGATCCCAGGACCCTGGGATCATGACCTGAGCTGAAAGCAGAGGCTTTAACCCACTGAGCCACCCAGGCACCCCATAAATAATCTTAAGAACATAAACAATAATAGATTGCAGTGAAATAATTAGGAAGTGATGAGGTTTGGGTGTTTATTTACTTTTCTCAATATGATTTATTGAATTGCAAATTTATATAACTTACTGATTAACATAGCTGCAATTAGCAAACAGCCAAACTGCTTGAAAATTTAACAATCATCTCTTGCAAACCACTTAATGTTAGCTCTAACACACCACCATGTAGATTTCTTGTGGAGCACATAAAGGGTCCATGGTTAGAGTTCAGGCTTTTAAAAAAATTATTAAGAAAAATTACATTTTTATTTTTACTAACCTCTAAGTTAAAGTCTGCATTTCCTTTGATCGTGAATGTACTTTGAAACTATATGTAGGCCCACCATTAGATCTTGTATTTAAAACCATATAGGGGCACCTGGGTGACTCAGTAGGTTAAGTGTCTAGTCTCAGAAGGAAGTTTTTCTTCTTCTGTTCAAGTTTAATATCTCCACCTGGCTTTGTTGCCTATCTCTTAATATTTCTTTAAGAACATCCTTGTATCAGATACTCTCTCTCTTCTTTGTATCTTTAATATATCTTATCCTTTTCCATCAACATAGAAACAAGTCCAAGATGCTGTCACGTCGAAAATTCAGTAACTCTCTCTGGCCTCTGCATCCCCCTCAATTTTTACCCTCTCTCTTCCCTTTTTATTTTTTCACAAGCTTCTTGAAAACTGATCCACACCACTTCTTTCCATTCCTTCCTAATTTCCCATTTCTCTCTTCAGACCATTATAAACTGCTATTTAGCCCTAAATCTCCACTGAAAGTACTGTTGTAAAAGACACTAGAAATCTCCTGGTAGCCAGAGCCAATAGACTCTTTTCTAATTCTCATATTACTTGATCACTCTGGATGAATCTGGGACTGTATTAAGATTTCCTTCTTGAAACTGTGTCCTGATTTGACTCCTGAGAAATTACTTTTAATCCCACCTCTCAGGCTCCTTTACTGGCTTCTCTTGTTTGGTCTGTTATTGGTATTTTTTTCTAAAGTATCCTCCTTGTTCTCTTATCTTCTTAGTAATTCAATATACCTGAGCAATTTATCTTCATGTTTGTAACTACCATCCATAAGATGGTTAAATCTCCATCACCAGCCAGCTCTCCCACTGTGTTTCAACTTCTTCTTAGTCGTCTCCATTTGGATGTTCCACAGATAACTCAAAGGTAACTAAAAGGCTAAGAAATGGACTCATCTTACATCTGAAATTAATGATGTATTGTATATTGGCTAATTGAATTTAAATTAAAAAAAAGAAATGAACTCATCTTACCCCTAAACCTATTTCTACCCATTTATTTCTTATCTCAGAAAATGACAGCACTAACCAACCCATAAACCTAGGTTTTTGTCTTAGATGTTTCTTTCTTCTTACTTTCTGTCCACATTGTGCCAATCATAGGCTTGTTTTCCCTTGGAGCCATTCTTAACCTTTCTTTGCTCTGCTATTTTTGTAGAGGGGGTTGATCTTGCTGGCTGTGTTTCCCAAGTTTCCATGTTAGGAGGCTTCAATTGGATTTAGCCAATAGGAAGCACTATTAGGAAACTGCAGGATCAGAGGAAAGGAGAATCTAGTGTTTCTTGGCAGGAGCTGCATCTTCTCCATGTCTTCAGCTAACACTAGACAAGCTTCCAATCCTACCCAGCTTCCATGGGGTGACCTCTGCTCTTGGTGCCTGGTAAAAATATCCCTTCCTGTTGTCCTTTCAGCCTTGGGAGTGGTAGGGGCTTTCTGCTTTTGCTAATATTTGTGTATATTCAACATACCCCATATGTTAAAGAGGGCACGTGAAGTGATGAGCACTGGGTGCTCTATGCAACTAATGAATCATTGAACATTACATAAAACCTGATGATGTATTATATGTTGGCTAACTGAATTTAAATAAAAAAAATACCCCATGGGACGCCTGGGTGGCTCAGTTGGTTAAGCAGCTGCTTTCGGCTCAGGTCATGATCCCAGCATCCTGGGATCGAGTCCCACATCGGGCTCCTTGCTCAGCGGGGAGCCTGCTTCTCCCTCTGCCTCTGCCTGCCATTCTGTCTGCCTGTGCTTGCTCTCGCGCTCTCTCTCTGACAAACAAATAAATAAAATCTTTAAAAAAAAATACCCCATGTGTCATCTCAGTTCCTCCATCATCAATGTAACCTATTATTGTATATGATTCCTTTAGTGCTACTTAGAAGGGTTTCTATCTTCCTGTTCGGACCATGGATTAAGGCACCCATTAACCAGGCATTATAAATGTTGTCTCCTTAATATCTTTCACATATGTACTTTCCAGTCTCACTGTTACTGCTCTAATTCTGGCTTTATGGCAGTACTCTCCTAACTAGCTCCCCTTTTATCTGTCTTCCATGCTATGATTGATCTCCCTTGATGATAAATCTAATAATTTTATTCCACTGCCTAAATCCCTTCAATAACCCTCACATAGAATTTATTCCCAATTATCTGTCATTTTGTACATCATCCTCATAATTTTTGCTGTATCTGTGTACCATCTGTACTCTTATTTAGGTAATATTTTTCTCTAAATATAATCAGTGAAAAATAAGTTTTAGCTTTGTCCTGAGCAGATCTTGGGTTTCAAGATTTCATTTTTTTTTACCTAATACACTTCAAAATAATTACCAAATGATTAAAAATAATAATATTTATCCATATACCATTCCTCATATATATAGCACACTCTGGGACACACTGGTCTGGGATCAAGCCAAAATTTTTTTACTGGTATTTATAAGGTCTTTCACAATCTAACTTTTGAGCCTTACTTTCCCATCTTCCTCTCTATCCTAGCTACCTCCTCTGCTTCTAGTTCAAATTGATCACCTCCTCTTTCATAATATCCTCTATGCCATATGTAGATGTATTTTGTACACTTACCTATTTACACGTCTTTTTGTCACTAGTAAACTAGCTTAAAGAAAATCATTCTTGATTGGTTTCCATTATATATATATATATGCCTATGTTATTCTGGAATACTAGATGATAGCGATCCATTCTTTCCAAACACGTAACCTCTACTTAAACCAGAATAACATCAATTTTTTTTTACTGAAAAAGTGTTATTTATTTATTATCAAGACCAGACTGAGTCATCACTGTAAAGTAGTATTTTATTCTTTTCAGTTTCATTTAACATATAGGCTCACCTTGGTAAAACTTGTTAAACTTCCAAGCATAGAAACTGAACTAGAACATAACAATTATAGTTTGCACCCACATTACTTTCAATACTTATTTTGGTTTTCAAAGTATAATAAAAACACCCAAAGAGGAGAGAGAAAGCTATATTTCTTTTTCTTCCCCCATGCAGCAATACAGCTTGAACTGACTTCTGACTTTTTGATTTTCTGCTGAGGGCAATGCTCAAAGTAAAGAAGAAAAAGGGCAGTAACAAGTTTTTACAAGCAGCAGCACAGACTCATGGAGCTAAATGGTACCTTAGAGATCATCTAGTCCAACCTCCTCATTTTACAGAAAGGGAGTGAATTAGGTCAAGAGAAAGGGAAATTCCAGACTAAGTAAGGATTTGAGTGTGTGTGTGTGTGTGTGTGTGTGTGTGTGTGTGCGTGCAGAAATGGGAGAAATACACCCATTTTTTAGTTTATTTATTAGCACGCAATTCACATATACAATTGCTTTGACTGCTTTTGTGTGCCAGGAAGGGGAGATCAACACACAGGCTGGGATCCCTCACAACCCCCACAGAAGATTGCAGTGACCTGTGCCCACATTTATATTCACATAAATGAGACTCAGAGACTCTATGGATCCTCAGCTAGCCATACTCTGCCAAGGTATCCTGTTGGAATCGGAGTCTTTCTAGAACTCAGCTCGCTGACAGTCACATTGATCATGCTTCTTTTTTTTAAACCAAATATGCTCTTTAGTAATGATCAGTTTTTCTTCAAATAACCCTAGAGTAATCTGGATAAATCCCTATTTCACAGATGGGAAATCAGAGCCTGGGAATAGAAAGATTGCTCAGGAAGACAAAAGCAGCACTAGGACTAGAACTGAAATTGCCAACATCCATCATTCTAGATGCTAGAACTATATATCTAGAGGTTCTTTTTCACACATTTGATAAAATTCTGTTTTTTTTAAATTGACCTCTGCTTTGTTCTTTTGGTCACTGATTTGGGATCCAGGCTTCATGAAAAAAAACCAAAAACATCAGGAAGAAACTAAGGCTATATAATGAGCCAACAGACTACCCTCAGATTCAGTGACTGATTATCATATTAGAAGATAATACCTCTTTCCCTTGTTCCCCACTCTATTTCCCTGCTCATTAGACAGGGATAAGAAAGGAAGTGAGACACAAATCTCTACGTTTACTTAATTGTCAGGAGCTCTGATAAAACTTGTGATTAGGAGAGAGGTTGAAATTAACGGATGAAAATGAACTGTAGGACTTATACCTGTAGAATTACACTTAATCCATACTTTGCCTGTTCCCAATGACCCCGGTTAATTAAGAATTGACTGCACTGCACAATGTTCTTTTCTGACAGAGGTGTCTATCCTGAGAGGGTATTATGTTACCTTTCTGTATTTATCAACCAAGAAAACATTTCTGTGAGGAAAACATTCAGTATAATGGGAGATAAGTACTAATAGAGTGGTAGGAAGACCAGTATGATTTTTAAATTATCTTCAGTGACCAAGTTTTGGAAAATAATATAAATGTCATTATGCACTTAGAATGACATCCATTTGGGTAATTTTTCTGCCAGATATAATATGAAAGTAGGCATGGGTAACTTCACATGCAGAAATCTGGTGTACTTGAACTGTCTACAAGTTATCTTTTTTGAGAAGGAGCTGAAAAATGCCCAGTATTCTTTCAGAAGTGCACTAAGTAGATACCAGAATGGAAGTACTCAAGGTATCCGGCTGACCTGCCTCTACAAACAGAAACTAGAAACTAGTGTTGATTTCTATTAGCAGGCTCAGAGACCTATTTTCTCGCCTCATTGGCAACTCACTTTTGAAGGGCTTGGCTTTTCTAATAAGATCTCATTTGGAGTTTGTTTGCCAAAGCATGGCTAGACTTTCAAGTTTGTTTTCTTAAGCTGCTGCATTATTTCTTACATCTCATGCCTAAAAAATAAATTTGTGAGAAGATAAGTATTTTGAAGGGCAGCCAAAGAAATTTGTGACTCTAATTCAGGGGAAAGGATAATTGGACTGATGTTTTTAACCATGTTAAAGAAATTTTGAATGAAGGCAGGTAGTAATCATGTACTGGAAAATGTGTTAGTAAAAGAGACAACCAAGCAGTGACATATAGAAATGAAGTCATGTGTTATAACATAGTTATATGTTATAATAGAAGAAAAATTAAATTTGAAAATTAAAGGAAAAATTTAATATCTAACTAAAAGAGCAGAAGACTTTTTCTGAGTAAAGAAACAACAATAGTGGTCAACAACCACTTAAAATTGTTGAGTGCTATCAGCAATGCCATGGTGTTCCACTGGGTGCCAGTGGTAGGCCTAAGACTTGGGTAGAAGAAAAGAACAAATAAATGAGGTAGTTGAAAATAAAGATGAAAAAGAAAGAAGGGGGGCACCTGGGTGGCTCAGTGGGTTAAAGCCTCTGTCTTCAGCTCAGGTCATGATCCCAGGGTCCTGGGATCAAGCCCCATATTGGGCTCTCTGCTCAGCAGGGAGACTGCTTCCTCCTCTCTCTCTGCCTACTTGTGATCTCTGTCAAATAAATAAATAAAATCTTTTTTAAAAAAATAAAGAAGGTGAAGAGAAACATATAAGGAAGGAATAGCAGCAACAATTCTGATTATCATCCTATAATAGCGGGGCGATGAATTATGCCTGAGAGTTTTAAATATAAAGGATGAAGTAAAAGCGTTATTTATTTTTTTTAAAGTTCAGATTTCAGATATTCTGAGTAAAACGCTCACCCATGAAATAGTGAACATGCATTGTCACTGTTTTCATTCCTTTTAGTGACTATGGTTATATGACAGATTAAAATTAGTTTCAGAATAGTTTGGTAGGTATAGGGACAACTGGCTGGTTCAGTCAGAAGGTGGCTCTTTTTTTTTAAAGATTTTATTTATTTATTTGATAGACAGAGATCACAAGTAGGCAGAGAGGCAGGCAGAGAGAGAGAGGAGGAAGCAGGCTCCTCGCTGAGCAGAGAGCCTGATGCGGGGCTCGATCCCAGGACCCTGGGATCATGACCTGAGCCAAAGGCAGAGGCTTTAACCCACTGAGCCACCCAGGCACTCCAGAAGGTGGCTCTTGATTCCAGAGTCATGACTTTGAGCCCATGTTGGGCACAGAGATTACTAAAAATAAACAAATAAATAAACTTAAAAATTAGTTTGATAGCTATAAAAACTGTTCTTTTTAACAGTTTGTCCATAGCCTGCCTTAGTGGTACTCAATACCAGCATTTTAATGGTTCTGAGGATGGCATTCTAGTTTTCCACTTTTAAAAATCTGGACATTAGTACATTGTATAAGACTAATAAATACTTTAGTAAGACTAATACATGAATAGATTCCTATATTAAAATAAAAAGCAAATCCTTTACATAATAATGGCTGATATGAGTTGTCTTAGTTCAGTTAGTCAGCTTGCTCCCAAAGATTTACATGCTAAGGTGCACTCTTTTCCCAAGGCCTAGGAAAAACATGGTGTCCTTCTAAACATTGATGGTGGCATATCGTCATATGCCACTCTCGTTACTATCCTTGCTTATCATATGGATAACTCACTGCTCTTCAGCATCAATTATTATTCAGTGACTGAAACAAACAGAATTATAATAGTCTGGCAAGGGCATTGTTACTTTAGTTGTAAAGCTGTGCTATCTTACTTAACAAAACAATTTTAAAGAATTCATAGATAACATGTTTTGGAGTATATAGAGTAGGTTCTCTCTATAGAGAGTTTATTGTCAAATCCTTCAAAGATGCTCATTTTTAAAACCTTAGAAAATTTTAACACAGTGAGATAGTTAAATACATGGTTAAAAATAATGAAATAGCATGGAAAGGCTTATATGGGGAAAAAGGCAATCCTCCCTTGCCCACCTTCAGCCTTGCTCCCCAATGGCAATCTCTTTTAACCTTTTCAAATATTTTAAATGTTTCTCATATAATCTCCCTATCTCTTAAATAATATGTTTATGTTGCCATTTCTTAAATGACTTTAGGCATTGTTTATTGACATCCTGCTAAGCTAGATGAGGATGTGGGGAATTTACATAAATCCCTGCCCAAGTGTCCTTCTCCCACTATAATTTATAACCCTATTCTCAGCTTTAACTCTAGTTATTTCTGAAATCTTAACTACAGTGATGTTCCTGTCTCTGGTTCCATGTTTCATGATTTCCCCACTTTGTAAAATAAAGACATCAACACTCCTACTCTTCCTTTCACTACTTCTAATCATCTCCTACCCTTTAATCACTGTCAGGTGTACATTTATTTTTACATCATTAAGGTTGATATTCACATTCTGTTAGATGACCATATTTAAATATTCTTTTGATTTGTCAGATGAATTGTTCTAAACATTGAATACCAACAAGTAGTTGCTTACATGATTACAGCTCTATTATTCACTGCATAACTGCATTGTGTGCTGGAATTATAATTGCTACTCTAAAGGGCCAATGCTATGCTCCTGTACCATTCAATGGAGAATAATCTGAGGATCAAGTTCAAATAAATTCACCCACTATTATACCCCCCCAATTGCCTTGATCATACCCTCAAGTTATTATAAAAATTCAATCATAACATCAGCCCTCCCCCTACTTTTTTCCAGAATACTATTGACATGCCAAGCATAGTGCAGTGAGAGCAATCACCATGACTCAACAGTAACTGCAACAATTAAACAACTTTATACCAACAGGTTTTTTTTGTTGTTGTTTTGTTTGTTTGTTTTTTAGGGAAGAGTATTTTATCACTGACATTTTTCAGAATTGCTGATACATGGTGGTAACAAGATGCTGACTACCTTTTACTCCATTTCATTGTGTGTTTTAATTCTCTATAAAAAATGAATCCTCTTCTTACCTACCTCAGAGAAAATGATTCCTACTGCCCTGGCTCTTGGTACACCAAAGCTATTCTCTCAGAGTTCTCTTTTACCTCCCAAAATGAGCCGCTGCACAGTGACAGTCCTAGAACTTCTTTTTCTTAATATTCTGATTTAGATCTACTTTCTCTTAGATTCCACAACTTTCTTTATATTTGCTCTTTTATTTTGTTGTAACAATTCTCAAGTAATATCTAAGAAAGGATGCCTAGGAGGCCAACTTTCTCAGTCTTTTCATAAAAACAGCTTTTATTCTTTCATCTCACTTAGTTGATACATAAGCTTGGTTAAAAATTCTAGGCTTGGGGACGCCTGGGTGGCTCAGCTGGTTGAGCGGCTGCCTTCGGCTCAGGTCATGATCCCAGCATCTTGGGATGGAGTTCCACATCAGGCTCCTTGCTCAGCAGTGAGCCTGCTTCTCCCTCTGCCTCTGCCTGCCACTCTGTCTGCCTGTGCTCGCTCCCGCTCTCTCTCTGACAAAAAAATGAATAAAATCTAAAAAAAAAAAAATTCTAGGCTTGAAGCTCCTGAGTGGCTCGGCTGGTTAAACATCTGCCTTTGGCTCAGGTAATGGTCCTGGAGTCCCAGGAGTCCCTCCCTTTCAGCAGGGAGTCTGCTTCTCTTCCTCTGCTCCTCCCCACCACCCATGCTCGCTCGCTCGCTTGCTCTCTCTTAAATAAACAAATAAAATGTTTTTTTTAATCTAAGCTCAATATAATTATCCCTCAGAACTTAGTTGGTTTTGTTCTATCACCCTCTAATTCGTGTTCATTCAGGGGTAAGCTTTTTTTTCCCCCTTCATTAGAAATTCTTAGAATCTTCTTATTCCTGGTGTTTTGGAATTTTATGATGGTTATTATTTTGGGGTTATCTTTAGTTCCACATATTTTATTTCCTCAAAGATCTTTTTTGTAATTAATTTGATCTTTTTCTTTTTAGGCTAGAGGTTTTCCTGTGATTGGTGGTTATCCGTCAATATTCATGAATGAGAAAATAGAAAGGCAGACTAGGAGCTCAGTATATATGAGCAGATCTTATGGTCTGTGAGGCTTTGCTTTGGGTGAACAGACAGTGAATTAGCTGGTATTTGGGGGAATCCTAGAAGCCAGAATGAGGAGGGTTTATTCTGAGATGCCAACTCCCACACTAGCTCTCTAGGTTCTATTCAAGCAGTGTTTGCCTGAAGGTCGATGCTCAACTTCATGGCATTCTATGTGGAGGAATGGGCAATGTGTGGGTCAGAGGTCAGCACTTCCATATAGAGACCTATATCAATTCCCCCATTTTTAGCTTAGGTTACTTCTCACTCCCATTCTGAGGTTTTCATGAAAAGATCACCCAACTTCATGTACTATAGCTACCCTCCAAGTGTGTGATAGGCTATGCCTTCTTCTTTTCTACTTTACCAGTTACCATTATTTCATCTGCTTTTTTGGCTTCCAGAAATTTGTTAAAGTCCCTTATCTACTGCAACCCATTCCATTCTCTTTGCATTCCAGGCTTCCCAGACCAATACTTTTCGAGCATGTAGAGGGCTCTGCACCAGGTGCTATTCTAAGTGCTAAGGACATGATAGAGAAAGGAATAAGTAGTAGAGATAGGTATTAAGCACACAATAGCAAAAGGACAGTCAGTCTAGTAATAATAAACAAGGCAACAAATAAATAAGGCAATCTCACAGAGTATTAAGTTCTAAGAAAAAAATAGAGTAATGTGATATAGAGAGATCTGGTGAAGGCTTTAGAAAAACTCATCAGGGAAATGTCTGATCTGACCCTAAAATCATGGGATCATAAATCAGGGAAGATCATTTTGATCTGAGAAAACAGAATGATGAGAAGTAGCCAACCTGGATAAGGTCTGGGGAAGGGCACTCTGGGCAAATGGAAGAGCCTTAAAGTAGAAACACCTTCAGTTAAGAAAGCCCTGAAAAGGCCAAAAAAAGAGTCCAAATGGCTCTAGATCAATGAAGAAATAAGATTTTAAAAATCCTTTTTTTTTTAAGATTTTATTTATTTATTTGACAGACAGAGATCACAAGTAGGCAGAGAGGCAGAGACAGAGAGGAGGAAGCAGGCTGTCTGCAGAGCAGAGAGCCCGATGCAGGGCTCGATCCCAGGACCCTGGGATCATGACCCGAGCCGAAGGCAGCGGCTTTAACCCACTGAGCCACCCAGGCGCCCCTAAAAAATCCTTTTAAAAACCGGAGGGGAACACCTGGGTGGCATAGTCAGTTAATCATATGACTCTATGTTTCGTCTCAGGTCATGATCTCAGGGTCGTGATCAAGCCCTGCAAAGAGCTCAGTGCTCAATATGGAGTCAGCTTGAGACTCTCTCTCCCTTTCTCTTTGCCCACCCTAAAATCACTAAATCTTTCAAATAAAGGGGGGGCGCCCAGCTGGCTGAGCTGATAGAGCATGTGACTCTTGATCTTGAGGTTGTAAGTTTGAGCCCCAGGTTGGGTGTAAAGATTACTTAAAAATAAATGTATTTAAAGAAATAAGAGAACAGTAAGAGATAAAGCTGGAGATGGAAACAAATGGTCTTAAAAACATGATAAGAACTGTTGGTGGGAATGCAAGCTGGTGCAACCACTCTGGAAAACAGCATGGAGCTTCCTCAAAAAGTTGAAAATAGAGCTACCTTATGACCCAGCAATTGCACTACTGGGTATTTACCCTAAAGATACAAACGTAGTGATCCGAAGGGGCACGTGCACCCGAATGTTTATGGCAGCAATGTCCACAATAGCCAAGTTATGGAAAGAACCTAGATGTCCATCAACAGATGAATGGATAAAGAAGTGGCATATATATACAATGGAATACTATGCAGCCATCAAAAGAAATGAAATCTTACCATTTGGGACGATAGATGGAACTAGAGGGCATTATGCTTAGCGAAATAAGTCAGTCAGAGAAAGACAACTATCATATGATCTCCCTGATATGAGGAAGTGGAGATGCAACGTGGGGGGCTTGGGGGGTAGGAAAAGAATAAATGAAACAAGATGGGCTCAGGAGGGAGACAAACCATAAGAGACTCTTAATGTCACAAAACAAA
>ML095725.1:0-22920 GCA_003697995.1 Taxidea taxus jeffersonii | reverse complement strand
TATATTATTCACCAATTTACTATTTCTGATGGTTTTTATTTCTTCTTGCATAACTAGGTTTCTATCTGATTACATTTCCTTCTAACTTATTTAATTTCTTTCAGTATGTCTTTTAGTACAGGTCTGTGGGAGATGACACCTTTTGGCTTTGTACAAAAATATCTTTATTTCACCTTCATTTTTCAAGGATATTTTTACAGGATTCTGGCTTTTATTATTTTTTATAAGAAAGTGGTGGTCATTCTTATCATTGTTCGTCAATATGAGATATTTCTTCTTCCTCTGGATGCTTACAAGATTTTCTATTTGCTTTTGATCTTCAGAATTCGACTACAATTTCCCTAAGTGTGTTCTGTACATTTATCCTGCTTGAGCTTTGCTGAGCTACTTAGATTTATGGGTTAGTATTTTTTTAATCAGTTTTTTTAAAAGTTTACTCATATATAAAACTGGAGTCCCAGGATGAACGATTTGAGATAATGAAGTATAAAGATATTTGAAGAGATGAGCAAATATCTTTATACTTCATTATCTCAAATCGTTCATCCTGGGACTCCAGTTTTATATATATGTTAGCTCATTTGATTTTGCCTTACAGGTCTCAGATATTCTGTTCTGGTTTATTTCTCCTTTTGTTGTTGTTGTTTCTTTGCTTTGATTTAGATAATTTCTGATCTTTGAGTTCACCAGTCCCTTTATATTATGTTTGGGTTTTGATTCCAATTAATTCTCTTAGATATCACATTCTCCAGTTCTAGAATTTCTATCTGATATTTTGTGGATATACCTTACTCTGCTGAATTCTCACATCTGTTTACACTCTTCCCATATTTTCTCTACCTTTTAAACCATAATAACTGTTTCAGACTCTACTTTTCCCCTGTTAATTCCAGTAGCTAAATGATTTCTAGGTTTCTGTCTAATGAAATTTGTTCTTAGATTTATGATTCATATTTTCCTCATCTTTCATGTCTATTAATTTCTTATGATATACTGGATATTGTGAATGATTGTTAAAGAGAATCTGGATTATGTTATCTTCTCTCAAAGATTATTGGGTTTTGTTTTGAAAGCCCTTAAATTACTGGAGATTCATCTTGATCCTGTCAAGGCCTGGTTTTAGGCTTTGTTTGGGTGAGGGGGCTATTTTTATTTTGCCTCCAGCCCTAATGTATAGTTTTTATTTCTGGTTTATGGTTCTTACTCCTAAAGTGTGGTCTTTCTCAGGTTTCAAGGGAATGCTTTGGTATGTTAGCAAAAGTCTCTTTACTCTAGATGGGTCAGAATTCTAATAACGTATCCCTGTACTGTGTGAATTCTGAAATATTTGTTCAGCTGAGGATTTGGCTAAGGAACGGGGAAGTACTCCTACAAAGATTCCTGTAAACTCCTCATTGCAAGTAACTGTCCTGTAAGTTTCAGTCAGTGTAGCAGCTCATAACACTGATCTCTCTTTCCTCACCCCTATGAGACTTTTGCTTTCTGTTTGGGCTCCACTTCTCTGCACTACAGTTTTGAAATTGTTCACAGGCAGAAAGCCATGGAGTATGGAGTCCTCAACTTAAGTGCTTCTCTTCCCTTGAATATAGCAGACCTGCATATCTACTATCAAGTTCTTGAGAACTGTTGTTTTATATATTTTGTCAGGGAAGCATCTGAATGGTGCAGTGTCCTCTTGAGAAGGAGTTGGTTCATACCCACATAAATCATTGTTAAAAAATTTATGAAGTTAGGACATTTTAACCAGATTAAGCTGTGAAACAGATTTCTCAAGATATTCTCCAAAGTCCTGGGACTTTCAAGTATCCAGTGTTGTTACTCAATGTAGTTATAGCCATTACACCAGTTCACCATGACTTTTACTTTAAGTGTTACAAAAGTAAGAAATTGGACATTTCATCAAGTCTTCACAATTATAAATGCTTGACTTGTGAGACTGTACAGAGACTATTAGTGCACTGTGAACAAGGCACTTATCTTTACCCACCCCCCACTCCAGCACCCAGCTCTAGGAGTCAACCAATTCCTTGATATTCTTTTTACCAGGAAAGTCTCACCAAAATGACCTTTTCTAAGTGAATCAAGCACCAAGAGATCATACTACTGAGGATAGCTATAAAACCATCCTCATTAAGAACTCTTCTGAACCAAGTACCTGTCATGAGTTGACAGGTTGACTTGATTAATTAAATCAAACACACACAAAAAAAGAAAGTAAACTTCCATTGTTTCAATGTTACTTTCTTAGGCAATTATTATCAGCCCTATCCTATCCTACCCATCTGTAGCAAAAGGAGATACAGAGGAATCCTCTTCTTTAAAATAGCAGGATTTATAATCCTCCCTGGGAGCAACTCAACCCTTACTCTGTTTTCTTTTACAAAAGTCAAGAATTTCTGAGTCACCTCATTGTCTACTGAGAAAAAAGTACTGGAGTGTGCCTGGGTGGCTCACTTGGTTAAACATCTGTCTTCTGCTCAGGTCATGATCCAGGGGCCCTGGGATGGAGCCTGGTGTTGGGCTCCCTGTTCAGTGTGGAGTCTGCTTCTCCCTCTCCCTCTGCTCGCTCTCTCTCTCTGTCTCACACACCACACAATAAATAAAATCTTTTTTAAAAAGAAGAAAAATGAAGTATGTGGTTTGCTTTATCATAATATGTACACTTTTCTAATTAGGTCAAGAAACTATTGGCTTCTATGTGTGTGCTAAAATGGTGAGTCTACATCAGTCATCTCCTTCTACTTCTGCTTAGCCCCAAAAGTCAGATTACACCAACATTTCCACTTGCTTGTAACCTAAGAGCAATATTATCTATACATAAGAATTCTGCACAAATTGCTAAAGAAATCCTTTTATAATAGAAATCAAGAAGAACCACAAGTAGCTCCATGACTGTTTCTTTCCTATCTGTACTAATATCAACTCTTTCTGGAGATTACTTTTCAAATTAGGAAGAGATAGGCTTTGTATCAAGTCACTAGGTAGCAAGTTTGGAGTGCCTATATGAATTCCTAGTTATGCTGGTTAAATGCTGATATCCTAAACTGTCTGTTCCTGAGAATTCTAGGTTCTATTGATTCACCTTCATTGAAAATTTTGATGCTGAAAGATCACTCAGACTCAGCTCTTTAGGCAGAACAAATTACACAATTAACTGCAAAGGATCTCAAGTTAGCCAGGGTCTTGTACTAGACCAGAAGGGGGTATCCATAAGGGATCCACCCAAGGAATTTAAGACCTTCAAAGCTGTCAAGATGAGTTATCTGTCCTTAAAGAATGCCTTGTATGGGGAAATTGTAGCATTTTTCAAGAAGGCAGCTTTCTTGTTATCTTGGCTACGCTAAATGTAGCATACCCAGGATCTGTTTACATGAAAGCCTCAGATAGAAGCTATTTCTGATGTCCTGGAATTGATTCTGATATTTAAAAGACTGTAAAATAGTATAGCCTGTGACAAGCTACTTGGCATAACCTATTAAAAGTACCTACTTTTCCATTTGGGCGGGGAGAGAATGGAGAAGCACAGAGATCAAGATGACTTAGATAAGAATGCATATTAATTTCGGAGAGCCATTTTAAGATAATAATGTCTTCATTGAGCTAGGCTCCTTCTCAAAATGTCCCTAAGTGATCTCAGTACCACCTCCAACTTCTGTTGTGCCATTTTTTAAATACATGGATTAACATGTACTACTGTCTCTGACAATGTGGCCTGCATGTAGAGATTTTAAATTTATTTCACTATTTAAAAGATAAAAGTAACTTTGAAAAATTTAAAAAACACAGAGAGGTTGAAAAAATGAAAAAAAATTCCCTGCCCTAACCCACCCCACCCTTAGAAAACAATTACCATTAATATGCTGGTGTGTTTCTTTCCTAATTTCCCAATGCATTAAAAATTTATAAAAAATGAATTCTGGAACACTGAAAAGAAATTTAAAAAATGAATAAAAATTTTCTAAAAAAACATTAAACTAATTCTTAAAAATTAAATAACTTTGCACATGGCAGAACACTTCCAAGCATCTCAGAAGTGTCTAAAATAAAAAGTAAAATTCATATCTTCATCTCCATCCCCCCAGTGCCCTTGAGTTCCTCAGACAGAGATACCACTTAAGTATGTAATTTTTCAGATGGTTTCAAATTTAGCATTAAATAATATTTCAGGCTTCTATTTCTTGCTCTTTTAGAGAGCATCTAGGAATTCATTTCATTTCAGAAGCATAGATTCTGAAGCCAAGATTGCCTGAATCTGAATCCTGGCCCTGTTAACTTCCAGGTTTTGTGAATGTGAGCAAATTCCTTAATTTCTTTGGGCCTTCATTTTCTCATCCATAAAAATGGGGGTAATAATAGCACTATATCACAATGTTGTTGTGAAGATTGTATGAATTGACATAAGCAAGATGTTTAGAATAGTGCTTAGCACTTATTAAGAGTTCAGCAAATGTTATCATTCCTATTATCTTGAGAGAAAAATTTTATCTCACTTTCATGGCTTCTTATTTCCATTCTACTTCCTCATATTTGTGATATTATTATTAGGGTTTTAATAATGGATTTCAATAACAAATTAAATCTCTATTTCTTTTTTTTAACCTTTTTTTAACAGTGTCTCTTGATCCTGAAAGGTGGAATATAAAAGATAATGAAATTAGCATCCTTTTACTTATCTCCACCCTCCTTCCTCCTCCCACTTCCCAATTTATGTTTATGCCTTTACTTTCATATAATCAAGTTAGATAATATTTACATTTTGTTTTGAAACTGTAAGACTTTTGTGATTCTTTTAGTTCCTTGCTACTCAAAGTGTGGTCCTTCCACCAACATCCTTAGGATTAGGGAGTCTGGGATTTTGTAGAAATATATAATCTCAGGCCCTACCTCAGATTTGCAGGATGAAAAACTGCATTTTAACAAGTTCCCCAGGTGGTTCATATGCACATTAAAGTTTAGGAAAATACTTTAGAGCAGTTGATTTCAACTCAAACTGCTTCCTAAGAGATTCTAATATGAAAGCAAGGCTGAGAATCATTGGTTCACAGATAGCTGTGGTGGTGATTTAAAATTACCTCAAAATCTCTTCAGACCCCAACACCCTTGGTACCTCTCCACTCTAGGCAGGTAGCTTACACTCTATAATGCAGATGCAGTTTTTAGGTTTAATCGTGGAGGTGAGTCTAAACTGCCAGCCAGTTTGCTCTTAATGGTAGAGAGGGTTATGTGAAGGAAAAGGAGCTCTATTGGCCAGCCGGTACTGAATGCAGTTCTTCAATTGCACTGAAAATTGCCCCCACGACCCACTTATGCTCTGAATATGAACTTGGCACTTCTTGGAGCTCTCTTGGAAGAAAGAACTCTTACAACCCCAGTCTTGGGTTGCAGTTTTCCCTCTTCTATTCCCTCCATTAATCAGATCCCATCTGCTTTCTATCTTTAAGGGATTTCCTCAAACTTTCTTGGTCCTTTCTGCATGCCTTTTTTGTTTTTTAGCCCTGTTTTTGTTTAATTATTTTGAAAATATGTTTTCTATAATTTCAATGAGGCTATGGAAAGGAAGAGAAGTAAGTACATATGCACAGTATACCATCTTTTGCCAGAACACCTTCCACAGCTGAGTATAAGAAATTTGTGGTCAGAAGCATGTTCCAAACTGTTACCATTACACCTCAATACCCTCAAGCAAATAGTCATGATCAAAGAATCATGAAGACAACTAAGAATGCACTGAAGTGGATTATTCAGGGAGACTGGCCAATACTTGCTAGGTCATTAATTGATTCTTTTGTCATTTCATGTTCGATGTAATGAGGCAAGCTTGTCAATTTACTAATGGTATGACACTTCCAGCTTTGCCCTGTGTCCACTCAAACTTATATGAGGACTTAAGTTCAAATTCGATATGCCACTCTGTTGGCATCTAGAACAACATGCTAACAGATGGTATGTATTTCATAAATGTTAGATGATGAATAAGTGAGTGACTATGGGGCCACACAGTACCCATTTGTACCATAATACTTTGTTTCTGCTAGTACGTTAAGAGCTGAACCAAGGTGGGATTCTGCTAATTTAGGTAACAGATCCTGGGTCATATGAGTCCAGAGTCACATGGGCAGGTTTGGCATTATCATAATAATCAATATTTTTTTTCAGAGTGGGGAGGAGGGGCAGAGGGAGAGAGAGAATCTTAAGCAGACTCTATGCCCAGTATGGAGCTTGACATGGGGCTTGATCTCACAACCCTGAGATCATGACTTGAGTTGAAATCAAGAACTGGATGCTTAACTAACTGAGCAACCCAGGCACCCCCCCACAATGATCAATATTAAAGATATTCCTTGGGAGATTTGTTAACAGCCAAACCACTAGACTCATCTTTTCTAGAGTCATTTGTTGATATTTTAGCTACACCTCTGTAGGACACATCAGAACAACAAAATGAAGAAAACATTAATTCTTTTCTCACTTCTGAGATGGCCAAAATAGAGTCACCCAGAACTTCTACACTTGCCAGAATAATACAGCAGCTGATATCCAGAACAGATCTCCCTTGTCAGTTTAAAGATATTTTAGATAAACAAGGATGTGGGTGATGTATGCCAGAAGGCAATGTGCCAGGCACTGCTTTTGTTCCCTGGACTGAGTTATGATTGCAGACCTATAGGGATTGGTTGGTGTGACAGTGGAATTACAATATAGTCTTGTTACAGACCAGACAGGATTTTAGTCAGGATTTGCTTGGTGTAATGCAACCTGACACAATAGATACAATTGCCTGGAGGAAAACCTCTCCTCTAGCCCTCTGAGCCTATATAGCAAATGGCAATATTCTAAAGGAATTTTGCTGTATGTTGGATAATGTTGGCTTTACTCAAAACATGTGCTGACCACCTGTGTCCTATATTTATCCTCTGTTGCTATTTAACCATCCATACTAAGAATGTTTTCTTAAAGTCTTTCCCCTTCAACTTTCCCCTAGTTCAGTTACTTAGCTAACTTTTTGCCTTTTTTTTCCACCAGAAGTTCTTGCTTCATTCTCTTCCTGCCACCACAAAAAAGAGGAAACAAAAGTCTACTGACAAAGGAAATATAAACTAGAGTTTAAAGAAAAGCAACATGTGAAGGAGTTAGGCTCCTGAAGCAGAAGGGATGTTGTTAGAAGAGAAAACACTGTTTTTTGTGAGATCTTTTTGCTGGAGCTACAGCATATGGTACTTGGTGGTATGACTATTCATATCCTGGAATTTCTTATAGGAAATAGCTACAATTCAAGTGGAAACTTTGCTAGGGACAGGGCCCTAGAGGAAAAACAATGAAAAGAATTTGTGAGAACAGAGGAAGAAAAATATAGAAAGAAGAGAGAGAAACACAAAGAAAGTAATGTGATTGAGCTAATGGAAGGTGTTTATGCATAGCAACAGGAAAAATTCTTGAAAGCTGTATTCTTTAATGTTCCACAATCCTAGCTCTGAAGAAGGTAATCAAAGACAGACTCATAAAGCAAAAGCAGATTGGGTAACCAAGTAGGTAGCACTATATAAATCCTTGGTGAAAAATCATTTGAATAGAATTCTGGTTCATTAGTAGAGCTACAGATTCACTGTAAGAGATTAGAGGGGAAGCTGGGAAGATCTATATATTCAGTTATCACAGTATAATGGAAAATACATAAAATTTAGTCAGATAATTTGGGTTAAATATTAGATCTGTCACTCACTAAATCTATGAACTTAGGCAAGGTAGCAAACCTGAGCCTTGTTTTCCATATTGAAAACCAGGCTAATAACATTTTCCTCATAGAAATATTTTAACATGTATCAAATGAAATCATGTATTAAAAATACCTGCTTAAAAATAATTTATCATTATTGTCATTATTTCGGAATGCAAGCTTTTAGTTTATTAAAACAAAAAATTACATTCCTCCAGGGAACCATCAAGTATGGGTTAAGAATACCAGGAAAATTATCTAATTATAAAATTGTGGCCTTTATTGTATTAATTTACAGCTTCAACCCTGTAATATTTATTCTTTCATGATATTTTAATTACTACAAGAGAATATGCTTAGATATTGGAAATGTACATTTTTCCTCTGCAGAGAGAAAAATTGGTCAAGGGCAGACTTTCTCAAAATAACATGAGTAAATCCTTTACCCTTAGTATTGCTAAGAACTCACACTGAAGAACAACCAATTTGCAAAATACTTATCTATGGTGGCCATGCACTGTTAATGAACTCTACTTGCTAAACATTCTGAATTAAAAACTCTAAGAAATAAAATATGCTAGTTACTAATGAAACTTGACCATAATTAATTAAACTGAGAAAAACACGGCATCCAGTTTTGACATTTTCTTGTTTACACCTGTGTGCTGAGATCAGATCACAGATAGAGCAGGTTAGTTAGGTCATTCTGAGAAGGGCAATGAATTTTAATATTGAATAACAGTACCTAGAATTCACAGAACACCTGATATTCAAGTAATTCTCAGACATCATCTCATTAATTTTCAAGCATCCTGTGAAACAGATGTTGTTTTTGGTATACTGATTGGAAAAACAAGTTTCCAAAAGGTCAAAAGATGGGGTAAAACAAGTTAAAGATACAGCTAAGGATTAGAATCCAGGCCTACTGCCTCCCACTCTGTTCCTTTTATTGCTATCAGAGGTGATAACTCAGGTCAAAAAGATGTTCTTTCAACCATATCTAGTTAAGAAGAGAATTGCCATTGGGGTGCCTCAAGTTTGGGCTTTTGTTTGTTTCTTTGTTTTTAGACAGTCTGGCGCCTATCACAGAATAAAATTCAGAACCAAATCCAAGGGGTTTGTGATATTTTATATCTCAGATGACCAGAAAGTCTTATTATAACTCTTCCTTGGGTGTGCCTCCCAAGTCTTTTTTATGTATTACATCTCTCCTAAGTAAATATATCAATGCTCATATATGAAAAAAGAAAATATTAAATAAGTGGTTACGTGCCTAGCCTTTTATCTCTACATCATTAATTTGGCCACAATTCAATAAATAGTATCTAAAATATTTGTCTTTCCTATTTACTATATCATAGATCTTTTGTTGTTAATTTTGCATATGAAATAAGTCAGCCACTATGTCTCAATATAATTTTAATAACTTTATATTCACACCAGCAAGCCACAATCACTAGCCTGTCTTTGTTAAAACTCCCAGGAGTTAGTAGGCTGAGGTTCTAAGAAACCTGATATTAAAAGGAATCTTGTAGTCTTCGGTGCTATTTTTATCGCTCAAAATTGTCCACTTCTAAGCAGGCAGAAAACCTATTGAAATTGTGCCAAAAGTCTTGGGAAAGTAATAGAGCAATTGATTTGTTTCATAACTCCAAATATAAGAAAATAGTACTTCAATCTTTAGATATATTTCTCTATTAGTTAGCAATGATAAGGATTATTTTCTCCTTCTTACTTATTAGCTTAAATCATAAGGGAAAATAGAGCAGTTTATATAGGGACACACAATATTTGGGGGCATCATGCTTCAATTACCAGATTTCATTAAGGGAATGATGGAAATTTATTCTTATCGGTAAAGTAAATTGTAAGAATGAGATATGGAGTCTGTCATCTATGGGTAGCAGTTTTCTTTTCTCTCCCCAAGGATTTCTGGCATTTCTCAAAGTGCTTATTTTGGTGGTGGGGGGAAATAATGTTTTCTTTTTCATTATATTCACCATCTCAGTCTTTATATTCACCCAGGAGTCTTTGCATTTTCATTGTATCTGGGCTCAACCATAAACATAGACACTCTTCTAGTATTCTGGGACCATTTAAAAGTTAAGGGAGGAATCTCTGTTCTCACTAATATGTGAGTCAACACATAGCACGTTACATCATAAAATTAGCAGGGTTTTAAGCATTTTAAATTTAAAAACAGAAAATCAGTCTTACCATTTTCAGTTCAAAAGCCGTTTATTAAGTCATTATATTGAGTTAAAAACTGTGCTGGATGTTGGAATACAAAGATAAATAGATGTGGTAGTTGTTCTAAAGATGCTCACAAGATAGTGGGGGAAACAAGTTGATGGAAACATATTATATGTAAGTGATGAATCACTAAATTCTGTTCCTGAAACCAATATTACACTATATGTTAACTAACTAAAATAAATAAATAAATAATGTAAGTAAATAAGTAAGTAAAATCTCAATGTAACACAACCATATTGTACCACACTCAAACACTGATAGTTTGTTCTTTTCAGCCCCAAACAACTCCCCAAACTAAAATCAGTTAAGACTGGTACATAGAATTCTGTAAGTTTTTCTAGTTATAAAAACAAGTGTTTATGATATTTTATTAAATGGGATAAATGGTTTTATGGGGAAAATTTTGGAAGAAAAAAAAAGAAACATATAACTTCTAAACCAATATGGTAAGTGCAGAGGTATGCAAAGGTTATTTGAAGAGAAGTCTCTTATTCCAGATGGGAGTTTGTTATGCAACCTAACCTATTCTTCCAATATCTACCAAAAAATAGCTTCTGATGTTCTAAGAGATTGTTTGAGCAAAGCCTCTATTATCCTTCCTCAAATCATTCCCTCATGCCTATGCTGTCAGGTGTTACTGTGCTTCATCTGTTAACTATAGTTTCCCGTCCTTTCACAATATCTTCAATGGCCAATTTTAAGGCTCCATCCCTAGTTTAGATATAACAATCTATTTCAGGAAGGAAGGTTATATTATTTTTGTTTTTCATCCCTGTGAGATGTGCTTTTACCAATGCATTTCATGAATGAGAAAACTGAGACTCAATAAGGAGGACTTTCCCAAAGTCACACAGCTGGTAAGTGCTGCAGAACAAGGCATTAAGAAGTGGGAGAGATCCTAAACAAATATAAGAGAATGGGAAAGCATTAACCACGACAGAATGTTTCCCAAACTTTGGTCTTCGAGGTACCATTTTCATGATTTTGCCATATCTGTGTTAACATATTATTTATTTGTTAAAAAAATAGCTTACCTCCTCTTTAAAAACGTTAATCTTGGGGCACCTGGGTGGCTCAGTGGGTTAAAGCCTCTGCCTTCGGCTCAGGTCATGATCCCAGGGTCCTGGGATCGAGCCCCGCATCGGGCTCTCTGCTCAGCGGGGAGCCTGCTTCCTCCTCTCTCTCTGCCTGCTTCTCTGCCTGCTTGTGATCTCTGTCTGTCAAATAAATAAATAAAATCTAAAAAAAAAAAAACGTTAATCTTATCCTAGGCAATAGTATCTGAGTAATCACAGTTTTCTACTGCTAGCCATATATATGTATGTGTGTTAGTGTATATTGATAAAATACAAAGGTATTATCATAAAAATATTAGTCCATGTACTACCTCAAATCATCTCACCTCTCAGAAGAGGTATACATGCCATTCTTTGGAAGCACTGATCTACGCTATACCATTTGTACAGTTAATTTAACAAAATTGCATGCAAATTTGGTAGTGGATATACCTGATTAAAATGTGGGTGTTAAATGCTGTCTCTTTTTATCTTCTCCAGAAGAATAACTTAATTTGCAAAGCAGTGAGGACTGTCTGAAGTGGCTATGGTCCAGATATAAGAAAAAGTGAGAAGTGACTGGTAGAAAATAACCAGGGGGAAATGTTTTATTAAGAAGAAAATTTAGACTGAGAGAATAAAATTCACCAGTAAGTAGTTAAAGGGAGAAAGCTTGGACCAAAACACTGAGAAAATAGGCACTATTGAGGGACTTGGAATTAGGTACCAGTGATTATAATGTGTAGCTAACTCGGGCCACTGTTATACTTGTGTTCAGTGTAAAACAATGCCAGCCTCTTTCACTCCAATATTATCATGACTCACTTTGAGGAAAGATGTGTGAAATCAGGGTCATCAGTGTTTCTGACACTACTGCCACTCTACTTGAGAGACTCCCAGGACCACAGGTGCTGGCAACATAGGCAAAGAGTAAGCAGTTAGCTGGCTGCCTGGCTGTTCCAGTGGCCAAGAGAACAGTTTGTGTGTGTGAGCAGGCTTGAGCTATGATCATCTTTGCCTCTCTGGGATAAGGCAATGATTATAGATATTAATGAAGAGTGTTTGCTTGAGCCCTAGTGGACTGTACTCAGCTTAAATATAAGTTGTAGTTGTAGTTTTCAATTTGTACATTAACAGAAAATATTTAAAAGTAAACCATATGATTAAGGATGAAACCAGAAGGCTTGTGGTGAAACCCAATAAGGTAGTATCCCATTTTGTGTTAATTGGTTTTAACTAGCAATCAAAGAGTCCAGATGGCCTCTCCTGGGAAGAAGAGCACTACATTTTAGGGAAATATATGCTTGTCCTTCTTCATGAATATTCGTATTCTTGTTCTTGCCAGCATCATCATTTTTCATTTTTTAATCTCTTCAATAACAATTCAGATTTCATTTCTGTGTTTTGAAGGATATAATATAGGTATTAAAATACCAATTTGTGGAATTTTTTTTTCATTAGGATACTAGTTTTGTTAACCTGCATTTTGGTGTACTTTTATAAATTGAGGAAAATGTCACTCTTTAGGATATATTCAGGACAATTTAGAAACAAACTACAGAAATTGACAATAAAATAATAAGTTTGTTTTTAAAAGACACTTGGCTGGCCCAATTAGTGGAACATTTGACTCTTATTCTCAGGGTTGTGGGTTTGAGCCCCATGTTGAGTGTAGAGATTATTTAAAAATAAAATCTTTAAAAAAATAAGTTTGTTTTCTTAGATTTGGTGCCATTTCCAGAAAAGAAATGGAGTAAAAGCTAATGAATTAAATGTCAGAGATGAGCTAGTCAACAGGATAGGATTTGGGGAGGGCGCCTGGGAAGGCTCAAGAATTGAAGGAGAAAGGCAGAGTACTTTGTAGAGTGAGAGCTACACCCAAGTTGTCAGAATGAGTTATAATTTTCAATATGTAGTTCTGTTTTTATGCTCAAAAAGTGAGATTTATATTTCCATCTTCTAGGGTATTCTCTATTTTCTTCCACTTGGTTTTTACTAAAAGCTAATTTCGGCACTGTGCCATCATCCATTCTATATGTTCTTTCAAATTTTTGCATGTTTTTTCTATTACATGTCCTATGTTCTGTTCAAAAGAGGCAAGATGAGATTTACTGCTATTTACATGCCTAGATCATAAATACCAGACTCAAGAAAATATGAATCATAATGATTCATTAAACATTCATTAAACATCAATTATTTGCAATGCATGAAATAGGACTATGGATAAGGCTATAAGGAAACTATAGCCCCTGGTTCTTTACACTTATGATCTAGCTGGGCAGAAAAGGAATCAATCCCTGAAAAGTACAACTAGTAAGCCCTCTAAAATATAGTCTATGCTTTTTAAAAATTCAAAAAAATACATCAAAACTTAAAAAAAGTGATTTCTCACAACTTCAAAGTGGTACCATTGGAGTAAACTTCTTCTGAAGTGGCTACCATTGTTCAAAATGGTCTTTGGATATCATTTTTGATAGTACCTTCAAAGTCTGTGATCCATTCTTTGGAATTTCCTTAGGGGGCCAAAAACATTTCCATTGAGAGGGTGATATTAATTTCAGGGAACAGTTAAGAGACATTAGAAGACAAGGATGGCAAATAAGAAAGCAAAGAATGCTGAGTAATGGCACTTTTGGGTTAAATTGAGGTGTGCCCACAAACAAATAAAGCTGGTTTTCCTGGGTAGTTTGGAAAATGAATTTGAAAGCAATTTCTTTACATGAGTTCCCAAGTACTTTTTCCAATGTTAGTGTCAATGGAATAGGTAGACATCCTCCCTAGATATCAACAGGCAGATCCCAATTTGAATACTGTGATTTTTAGAGAAGCCAGAGAGAAAAAGTGATTTTCCCCCATAGAAACAGTGGTAGTTCAATCTCCAGACTAGATTATCAAAGCCTATTTATACCTGTAGTATAGCTGAAGAGAGTATTAATGCTCTTTTAACCACACCTAGTTGGAATTTAGAGCCCTATTTCAATGGGCAAACAGAACTGGTATTCAATTCATCCCACAGTCTAGGATTCCTTTGTTCCTGATTAACAAGGCTAGGAAAATCAGTTGTAGGAAAAGTGCTAGATATTCTAAGCACCATTAATTTGTTCACACTGTATAAAAGGTATTTCAAAGTGGTTGTCTCCCACTAACAGAATGGAAGAAGATATTTGTAAATGCCTAATCAGGCAAGGGGTTAGGATCCAAAATCTATGAAGAACTTATCAACATTCAAAGAACTAATAATCCAATCAAGAAATGGGCAGAAGACATGAACAGACGTTTCTCCAAAGAAGACATACAAATGGCCAACAGACACATGAAGAAGTGCTCAACATCCCTTGGCATCAGGGAAATACAAATCGAAACCACAAGATACCACCTCACACCAGTCAGAATGGCTAAAATTAACAAGTCAGGAAACAACAGACATTGGTGAGGATACAAAGAGGAATCCTCTCATACTGTTGGTGGGAATGCAAGCTGGCACAGCCACTCTGGAAAACAGTATGGGGGTTCCTCAAAAAGTTGAAAATAGAGCTACCCTATGACCCGGCAATTGCACTACTAGGTATTTACTCCAAAGATACAAATGTAGTGATCTGAAGGGGCACATGCACCCCAGTATTTATAGCAGCAATGTCCACAATAGCCAAAGTATGGAAAAAGCCCAGATGCACATTGGCAGATGAATGGATAAAGAGGATGTGATACCCACACACACACACACACACACACACACAGGAATATTATGCAGCCATCAAAAATGCAGTCTTGCCATTTACAACAATATGGATGGAACTAGAGGGTATTATGCTAAGTCAAATAAGTCAGTCAGAGAAAGACAGCTCTCATATTTAAATTCCACTCATATGTGGAATTTAAGAAACAAAACAGAGGAGCGTAAGGAATGGAGGGAAAAATAAAACAAGACAAAATCAGACAGGGAGACAAATCATAAGAGACTCTTAATCATAGGAAATAAACTGGGGGTTGCTGAAGGGGGGTTGGGGGAATAGGGTAACTGGGTGATGGACATTAAGGAGGACATGTGATGTGATGAGCACTGAGTGTTATATAAGACTGATGAATCACTGAACTCTACCTCTGAAACTAATAATATACTACATGTTAACTAATTAAATTTAAATTTAAAAATAGCAAAGTCATTTTCTCCCTTGTCAAGTCCCCTTGGTTCTTGCTCTATCAATTATCCTCTCTTGTATTTTCTCTGCACTCTTACTCAGTTCTTTGAAGTTTGAAGCAAACTTCGATTCAGTTTTGTACCCCCACTTGGTTTCATTCCCTTTCTCCTCTCTTGTCCAACACTCTCAAGAGAATTCTCTCAAGAGAATATCCCATTGCTGTCTCTAATTCCTTACTTCCCATATAATACTCAGTCTACAACAGTCTGATTCTTTCCTCCAAATTCAGATTTGTAAATTGGTAATTAGAAAAATTCCTGAAAAACATATTTTTGTTTGGTAGGGACAGAAGCCTGATTGCAAGATATTAGGTATTGTGAGGGCAGTAAAGATGTGAGACACACATTCTCATGAAAATTAGAAATAAAGAAGAGGGTCATAGGATGGGAGCTTAAATAAGGTGGCATGTGAGTGAAGTGTGGGAAGTCTCAAGCAATGGTTTTTGTTTAGACAGGAAAGACTAAATATGATTGCAGCCATAAGGAAAGGAGTCAATGGAGAGGGGGAGGTTGGAGATGTTAAGGAAATAAAGGGTCTAAATGGAGGGTCTATGCTTAGATAAAAGGGACTCCTCTTTCTGTGGACTTGGAAAGATAAGAGGATAGGCATGGCTCAAAAAAGGACTGGTAATATATTTCCTTTTGGTTCTGTTTTTCTGACTAATACGCTTCCCAATGTTTTGTAAGCCATGCCTATTCTCTTATCTTCCCAAGTCTTATCTTTCACTTCAACCTTTGTAATTGAATGAGCCAAATCCTTATAATAAACATATACATACATACATATATATATGAACATATATATATAAGCTTATATATAAAATAAGGACTTATAATCCCTATATTAAACATATATATGTTTATGTTAGTATTAAACATATATATGTTTAATACATATTTATATAATCAAGATTTGGTTCATGCAGTTATGGAGGCTGAAGTCCCAACATCCACAGGGTAGATTAGCAAGCTAGAGACTCAGGAGAGCTGCTGGTGTAATTCCAGTCTGAGTCTGGAGACCTGAGATCCAGGATTGCTGACAGCACCAGAAAAGGCTTGATGTTACAGTTTCAGCCCAAAGACAAGAAAAAGTCAATGTCCCAGTTCAAAAGCAGTAAAACAGGAACAATTCTCTCTTACTAGAGTGAGAGCCAGATTTTTGTTCTATTCAGTCCTTCAACTGAGTGAGTGAGAGCCACTCACATTAGGGAGAATAATCTCTTTTACCCTGTGTACTAATTTAACATTAATTTCTTCCAAAAACACCCTTACAGAAGCACTCAGAATAATGTTTGACCAAATACCTGAGTGCCTGTATCCTAGTCAATTAACAGATAAAATTAATTATCACAGTAACTAAAACCTGAGAAGTTAATGTAGAGAACTTTGATTTCCTCTGAAAACTCAAGGCCACTTGGTAAACGTGGTAAACAATTTACAAATTGAATTGAAGGTGTAAAAACCACAAAAGACAGTTGAGTACTAGGGCAAATAATTTTAAAACTATACTGTATAAAATTATGTGTTCCCTCTTGATAGTTCTGAAAAGTCTTCATTTTGTACCACTCCTTCCATCAGCTTACCTCAGTATCCAAGCCTGAACACAGGTAACTCCACTCCTAAGAAATGATGGGGTTGGACATACTTATTATTTTTGCTTTCCCACACTGATGTTTTTATAAATATTGGAAGTAGCTGCTGGGATTTTCCTTAAAAGATCACCATAAGCCAAGATTCCATTCATTAGGACATAAGAGCTTATCTCAGAAATGTGGATGATTATCAACAGTGTCACTCATTCTAAATACAAATTAACTAGCATATGTGACCCTAGTGACAGACTCCCTATTTATTGCTATAACTACGCTGATAATTTCTAGGAGCACCTGGACAGATGGAATGTTTTTACCTTTTCCAACATAATTAAACTAGCTTGGTTTGAAAATGTCATTCTTTGTATATGTATTTTACCACACGCTCGGTAAGGAATGCTGAGATACTTAATCCATCAAATATTACAAAGGGAGAATTGTTTCAACAACTATTCAACATAACGTTTAAGGATTATATATAATACATATATATCATAGTTTATATATGTAGAAAATGCCATTCTTCATATCATGAAAAGTCTTCTTCAAATAACTGCTTATTGGAGTCCTTCTATACTCCAGGGCCAAATTTGACTACTGCTTTCAATATTGATCATGGTTTCTGATGTCAACCAACTCTATATTCCTGAGGTCATACCTATTTATTAGTTGGCTGCAATTAATTTCTCCAGTATAACATATTGGGAGATGTGTGTGCATTTGAAAATTACATTTCATAAGCTTTTGTTTATCAAGTATGGAATTCTTAGTAATGTGGAAGCACACAGAAAATACAAATGCTCTTGAATTTCAGCCATCATGTTGTGGACCAATCACCATGGGTCAAACTTACAGGACAGGACAGTTCCTTAATATTTTGTATGGTTTCCAGGCTGAGTCTGGCAAGTGTTACAGTGTCAGGGGTGCATTCAGGCAGCCAGGACAAGGCAACCAGGAGAATTCTGCTCATGCATTCCCCACTAAACAAAACTAAAGAAAGAAACCAATCTTTGTTTAAGTCTCCAAATTTTCCTTGTAAGCTCAGGATCAGGGACTCAGAACCCATAGAAAATACTCATGACTTTTTTGTTTACATGTTGTTCACAGTAATATTCTTCTTGATTTAATATAAATAGTATAATTTAAAAATCTTCTAAAGCTCTTCATGGATTGTCTTTATCTAGATTCAGGGTAACTTGACTCTTGACTGAACCTGAATGTGGGACTTTTTTTTTTAAGATTTTATTTATTTATTTGACAGACAGAGATCACAAGTAGGCAGAGAGGCAGGCAGAGAGAGTGAGGGGGAAGCAGGCTCCCTGCTGAGCAGAGAGCCCAATGCGGGGCTCGATCCCAGGACTCTGAGCTCATGACCTGAGCCGAAGGCAGAGGCTTAACCACTGAGCCATTCAGGCACCCCGAATGTGAGACTATTATGGTTACTTGGCAGTTCACTTAATCGTTCCCATATGAAGATGGTACAGACTAGATTGGTATGGGTCATCTGATCATCTTATTTTAAATCAACTTAATAAATCAACTTTGCTTTCAATTTCCTTTCCTGACATTTTGCAAAATGTCTGTTGCAAAGATATCCAGTAGGATTCCAAAAAGTAACCAGCATAGTAGTAAAGCTAACATCACTCAAATATATGGTCTGGGCTGTGCCCATCTTCATCAAAGCCTATACAATAATCTGTATTCCATTATCATTAAGATTTGGGTATAAAGATGCCTAAGGGCTTCTATGTACTATGTCCTCTGTGTACTCCACAAAAGGTATTCTTTGCAAACTTCAAAGGTAGCAGTTATGAATGACAAGCACCTAATGCATAAAATTCCACTTCCACATCTATTTGAAGGCAGCCTGCTTTTCTTTCATGGGCCTACACCATATCAATCTGGACAATTCAGACTGAAAACAACCACATAACAATCTAAAGTAATTCATATAAAAGCAGAAGCTTTTTGCATAAATTACCTAGGTAATGGTAGATATATAAATAGGGGGCTAAGGGCATTTCTTTTGGGTGAAAGACAATTAGATTATCCAGCTTTATTGACTTTATTAGTGTCATTGGAAGTATAATGTGCTTAATTCTCCATGATAATTAAACATCCTTCTCTTTTATCTGTAAGAGGCCAGACTTCAGATTTCCACTTCCTGGAAAGGAAGCTGAATTCTAGAGCTCAGAGGAAATGTTTAGATGAAGAAAATAACAGAGATAATAATTGTTGCTTCTGGAAAATAGAATGCAAAATGGGGTGCTCATGATGTCATAATAATATGAATGTAAGTCAACATTTTGTCATGTAAAACAGTTTGAGGACTAAAGTATATTATATAGAGCCAATCTTTTCTAAGACTCATATGTTTTAAGGATCAAAGACTGAACCAAGAAAATAATAGTAAATTCATTAATTCATTTTTTCACATATTGTTTCTATTACCTCAGAAAGGTTGTCTAAGTAAAGCTTTCAAGTCCATTCAATACTGTAAATATCTAAGAGTGAATTGGGTGTTTGGTGTAAAACATAAAACTTGTGACTTAAAACCTGGAACTTTAAAAATCAGTGGGCTTGGCTTTGGGAGAGCCAGTAGGGTGAGAGGAAAGTGGGTTCTCACCCTATATAGACAGCACAACAAACAGCACACAGAAATATAGCATAGAAACAGCAGTTTGAAAAATGCTTGGAGTATATGGGAAGTATGTTTACTAATCTCAGCATGTGCTGGAGAGGCAAGGATCATTGCAAGACTTCTCCAGGAACAAAGGAGTTGTCATTTCTCTTTCCCAAACCACAGCCTAGAAACACAAACACCAGTGGGAACCAGAACAGTGCCTGTACTCACTATTTAACTTGCTAACATGGCCCCCCTTGCACTTTTGCAGATCCAACCCTTCCAGGAAGGCTTACCTCAATCCCAATAGCTGCAGGCCCCCTCTCCCAGATGACCAGTGCAAACATATGTCCAGACCCACAGTTTTGCAGACCCACCCCTCCAACGCACACTTGGCCAAAGCCCATCCAAAACAGTGCCACAAGCTTCTCAGTATGCAAGCAGACCTGATGGGAGCCAACACCACCCAAAGTGACTCTTGTCCTTGGGTGAGAGGAAGGAAACCCACGCACTAGTCAGACTGCAGCCCTAGCAGTGGGCTGGAGGCAGATATCTAGTCTGACTTCATGGCCTCATCCACCAATGTAAGCTTCTAGGAGACAACACAGGGAAAGTGCCCTACAGTTTGGTGCTACTGCATCTCTGGCAAATGCCTTCTCAAAGTTAACTAAACCCAAGTTGGCCTGTGACTGGCCCACAAACACCACAGAGGCCAAACACAACAAGAAGTTACTGATAGTAATACAAGAATGGTAAGGGACTATAACACCTCACTTACATCAATGAACAGATCATCCAAACAGAAAATCAGCAAGGAAACAGTAGATTTGAATGCCACATTGGACCAGATAGATTAAAGATATATATTCAGAACATCCTATCCTAAAACAGGAGAATACACATTTTTTCAAGTGCACATGGTACATTCTCTAGAATAGATCACTTAGGCCAAAAAAAAGTTGCAACAAATTCAAAAGAATTGAAGTCATATTATGCATCTTTTCTGACCACATCCCTATGAAACTAGAAATCAACCACAAGCAAAAATCTGAGAAGAGCACAAATACATGGAGGTTAAAGGATATGTAACTAAACAATGAGTGGATCAACCAAGAAATCAAAGATGAAATCCAAAAATACATGGAAAAAAATGAAAATGAAACAAAATGGTCCAAGATATTTGGGATACAGCAAAAGTGGTTCTAAGAGGAAAATTTATAGCAATACAAGCATATCTCAAGAAGCAAGAAAAATCTCAAATGAACAACCCAACATTACACCTAAAGGAGCAAGAAAAAAGAACAACAAACAAAACTTAAAACAAGCAGAAGGAAGGAAATAATAAAGATTAGAGCAAAAATAAATGACACAGAAACAAACAAAAACCTAATAAAGCAGATCAATGAAATCAGGACCTGGTTCTTTGAAAAGACCAATAAGGATGCCTGGGTGGTACAGGGTGATGTGTATGACTTTTAGTTTCAGCTCAGGTCGTGATCTCAGGATTCTGAGACTGAGCCCCATTTGGGCTCTGCACTCAGTGCAGGGTCTGCTTGAGATTCTCCTCCTCTCTCTGTCCCTCTTGTTCATGCTCTGTAACTCTCAAATAAATAAATAAATCTTTTTAAAAAATCAACAAAATAGATAAAACTTTAGCCAGACTTCTCAAGAAGAGAGAGAGAGAGAGAAGAAAAAAATAAACAAAATCAGAAATGAAAGAGGAAAAGTAACAGTAAACACCACAGAAATACAAAGGACTGTAAGATAATATTATGAAAGATTATATGGCAACAAATTGGACAAACTAGAAGAAATGGATAAGTTCCTAGAAACATATAACATCCTAAAACTGAAGCAGGAAAAAACTGTAATCAGTAATCAAAAATCTCCCAACAAACAAAATCCAGGACCAGACAGCTTCACAGGTGAATTTTACCAAATATTTAAAGAAGAGTTAATCCCTATTCTTATACTACTACAAAAAATAGAAGAGGAAGAAAAACTCCCAAATTCATTCCATAAGGCCAGCAATACCCTGGTATTAAAACCATACAAAAACACCACAAAAAAGGAACTACAAGCCAATATCTCTAAAGAACATAGATACAAAAATCCTCAGTAAAGTATTAACAGACAAAATCCAACAATAGCGGGGGAAGAGTCAAGATGGCGGAGAAGTAGCAGGCTGAGACGACATCAGGCAGCAGGAGATCAGCTAGATAGCTTATCAAACCAATCCGAACACCTACGAATCCAACAGGAGATCGAAGAGAAGAAGAACAACAATTCTAGAAACAGAAAATTGACCACTTTCTAAAAGGTAGGACCAGCGGAGAAGTGAATCCAACTCGGCAGGAAGATAGACCCCGGGAGGAGGGGCCAGCTCCCGGCAAGCTGCGGAACAATGGAGCACAAAATCAGGACTTTTAAAAGTCTGTTCCATGTAGGGACATCACTCCAGAGGCTAAACTAGGGTGAAAACCCCAAGGGGACAGCGTGGACTCAGGTCCCGAGGGGTCAGAGAAGGATCCGGGGTGTCTGAGTGTCACAGAGGTCACAGGTATTAGAGCGGGAAAGCCAGCTGCGGAGACAAGGCCATGGAGTGATCTCTCAACTCGGGGTTTCCTAGAGCCGTGGTCTGTGACACGGGCATGTGCTCTGTGTGAGGGGTCCCCACAAGACCCGGGGAGACTCCGACCTGCGAGAGCTCAGGGATCTACAGGGTTCGGAGACTCCAGGTGGGACTCTGCCAGAGAAAGAGACGCTTGGTCACAGGCTGGGTGACCTCGGAGCACAGCCAGAAGCCAATGAGATGGGACTGATTACGCACGATTTTCTCCAAGCACAGCTGGAGGCTGGGGAGACGGGAGTGATTAAACGCTTTTCTCTGAAGGCGCACTGAAGACTGGGGCCCCTAGCTCTCGGCTCCTCTGAGCCGGAGATTGGGAGGCCGCCATTTTCATTCCTGTCCTCCGGAACTCTACAGA
Source organism: Taxidea taxus jeffersonii (assembly GCA_003697995.1). Classification (NCBI taxonomy): domain Eukaryota; kingdom Metazoa; phylum Chordata; class Mammalia; order Carnivora; family Mustelidae; genus Taxidea; species Taxidea taxus. The sequence goes on along the minus strand of ML095725.1, from coordinate 492 downwards.
AAGCGTTCAGGGAACAAAAGCTCCCGAAAGCGAACCTCAGAGGATTACGTAGTCCAGCCCCTGGTAAGGGCAGTGCAATTCCGCCTGGGGCAGAGACACTTGAGAATCACTACAAAAGGCCCCTCCCCCAGAAAATCAACAAGAAATCCAGCCAAGACCAACTTCACTTAACAGGGATAACAGCGGATTCTTATCTAGACAAAATGAGAAGGCAGAAAAACTCACCGCAAAAAAAAGAACAGGAGACAGTACTGAAGGCTAGGGACCACATCAGTACAGACATTGGTAATATGTCAGATCTGGAATTCAGGACAGCGATTCTCAAGGTTCTAGCCAGGCTCGAAAAAGGCATGGAAGATATTAGAGAAACCCTGTCGGGAGAAATAAAAGCCCTTTCTGGAGAAATAAAAGAACTAAAATCTAATCCAGTTGAAATTAAAAAAGCTATTAATGAGGTGCAATAAAAAATGGAGGCTCTTACTGCTAGGATAA
>RCUC01069966.1:0-13593 GCA_003697995.1 Taxidea taxus jeffersonii | reverse complement strand
ATGAACCTCTATTTAAAAATGTCTTTATTGGGCACCTGGATGGCTCAATTGATTAAATGTCTGGCTTTGGCTCAGGTCATGATCCCAGGGCCCTGGGATCGAGCCCCACTTCAGGCTCACTGATCAGCCTGGAGTCTTCTACTCTGTCTACCCCTCCCCACCACTTGTGCTCCCTCTTTCTCTCCTCTTCTCTCACTCTCTTACAAATGAATAAATTTTTTTAAAAAATAAGTAAATGTCCTTATTTCCTCTTACCCTTGATATACATTTTCACTGCATAGAGAATCCTAGGTGACTAGTTATTTTCTTTGATCATACAGAAAATGTCATTCCACTGCCCTTTGTCTTTCATAATTGCTCTTTAGAAATCAGGTGTCTATGGGGCGCCTGAGTGGCTCAGTGGGTTAAAGCCTCTGCCTTTGGCTCAGATTATGATCTCAGGGTCCTGGGATCGAGCCCCGCATTGAGCTTTCTGCTCAGCAGGGAGTCTGCTTCCCCCTCTCTCTCTGCCTGCCTCTCTGCCTACTTGTGATCTCTCATCTGTTAAATAAATAAAGAAAAATCTTTAAAAAATTATACAAAAAAAAAAAAAAGAAATTAGGTGTCTACCTGTTTCTCCTTTGAACATAATCTGTTCCCCACTCTGCTCCTTTTCCCCACAATTTTTGGTTACTTTAAAGATTTTAGTCATGGGGGGTAAAAAAAAAAGCCTTTTTTTTTTCATGTACTGCAGGTATGCTCTTATGTGTCTAGATTTGGATGTCATATTATTTATCTTAATAATGTTCCATAATTAGAATTGCATTTAAAAACAGATATGTAGATCAATGGAACAGAAGAGAAAACCTGGAAATAGATCCACAACTACGTGGTCAACTTAGCTTCAATAATGCAGGAAAGAATATCCAATGGATATTCAACAAATGGTTTGGAAAAACTGGTAACAACATGCAGAAGAATGAAACTGGACCACTTTCTTACACCATACATAAAAGTTAATTCAAAATGGTTGAAGGACTGTAATGTGAAATAGGAAACCATCAAACTCCTGGAGAACATAGACAGGAACCTCTTTGATCTTGGCCAGAGCAGCTTCTTACTAGACACGTCACCAGAGGCAAGGTAAACAAAACCAAAAATGAACTATTGGGACTTCCTCAAGATAAAAAGCTTGTGCACAGTGAAGGAAACAACAAAACTAAAAGGCAGCCTACGGAATTGGAGAAGATATTTGCAAATGGCATATCTGATAAAGGGTTAGCATCCAAAATCTATAAGGAACTTACCAAACTCAACACCCAGAAAACAAATAATCCAGTTAAGAAATGGGAGGAAAATATGAACAGACACCTTTACAAAGAAGACATCTGGATGGCTAACAGACACATGAAAAGATATTCAACATCATTCATCATCAGGGAAATGCAAATCAAAACCACAATGAGATACCACCTCATGCCTGCCAGAATGGTTAAAATTAACAATGGACAAAATAACAGGTTTTGGCAAGGATGCAGAGAAAGGGGACCCCCCCTTGCACTTTTGGTGGGAATGAAAACTGGTGCAGGTACTCTGAAAAACAGTATGGAGTTTCCTCAGAAAGTTAAAAATAGAACTACCCTATGATCCAGCAATTGAACTACTTGTTATTTATACAAAGATTACAAAACTACAGATTCAAAGAAGTATAGTTCCCCTGAAGTTTATAGCAGCTTTATCAACAATAGGCAAACTATGGAAAGAACCCAAATGTCCATTGACTGATGAATGGATAGAGAAGATGTAGTGTATATGTACAATGGAATATTAGCCATTAAAAAGAATAAAATCTTACCTTCTGCATGGATGTGGATGGAACTAGAGTGTATTATGGTAAGCAAAATAAGTCAGTCAGAAAAAGACAAATACCATATGATTTCACTCATATGTGGAATTTAGGAAACAAAACAGATGAACATATGGGAGGGGAAAGAAGAGAGGGAACCAAACCATAAGAGACTCTTTTTTTTTAATAAAAATTTTATTTATTTATTTGAGAGAGAGAGACAGAGCATGAGCAGGGGGGAGGAGGCAGTGGGACAAGGAGAAACAGGCTCCCTGCTGGGCAGGGAGCCCAATGTGGGGCTCCATCCCAGGACCCTGAAATCATGACTGGAGCTGAAGGCAGGTGCTTAACCGACTGAGCCACCCAGGTGTGCCTCAAACCATAAGAGACTCTTAGCTATAGAGAACAAACACAGTGGTGATGGAGGGAGGTGCATAGGGGATGGAGTAGATGGATGATGGGTATTAAAGAGAGCACTTGTGATGAGCACTGGGTGTTGTATGTAAGTGATAAATCACTGAATTCTACTCCTGAAATCAATATTGCACTGCATGTTAACTAACTAGAATTCAAAATAAACTCTAAAAAAAAAAATAAAATGTGCAGTGTGACAGGTTGATATATGTATACATTGTGAAAGGATTCTCACATCTAGTTAATGCATTCTGCCCCCCCACTTATTTATTTATTTAGTGAGAACAGTTGTTTCAGTTTCTTAGCATATTTCAATTATACAACACAGAATTATCAATGATAGCCACCATGTTACACATTAGATCTTCAAACCATATTCATGTTATAACCAAAAGCTTATGTCCTTCTCTCAACCTCTACACATTTCCCCACTCTCCAGCCCCTGCAACCACCACTCTGCTCTGCTTAAATGAGTTCAACTTAAAAAAAAAAAATTTTTGTAGATTCCACATATACATGGTATCATGCAGTATTTATCTCTCTCTTGCTTTATTTAGCATAATGCCTTCTGAGTCTATTCATGTTCTTGAAAATGGTAGGATTTCCTTACTTCAAAGGTTAATTTCCATATATACATATATATATATATATATATATATATATATAATTTTATCCATTCATCCATCAATGAAAACAGGCTTTTTCCTGTACCTTGGCTCTTGTGAATACTACTGTGAACATAGGAGGATAGATATCTTTTTGAGATAATTTAATTTTCTTTGGATACATATACCAAAAGTGGGACTCATGGATCCTATGGTAGTTCTATTTTTAATTTCTTGAGGAACCTCTGTACGGTTTTCAGTGGTAGCTGTACCAGTTTACATTCCCACCAAGATTATATTAGGGTTCATTTCCTCCACATTCTCAGCAGCATTTGGTACCTCTTGGGTTTTTTTTCCCCTTTGGTACTAGACATTCTAACAAGTATAACGTTATTTCTCAAAATAGTTTTGATTTTGTTGCTGTGGTGATTAGTGATGTTGAACACGTTTTCATATATGTGTTTTTATGTCTTGGAAAAATGTTCAGGACTTTTGGCCATATTTCAATTAGGTTATCTAGCTATCTATTGAATTGCATGAGTTCCTTGTATATTTTAGATATTAACAACTTATTGATTATAGTTTGGAAACATTTTTTCCCCATTTCATAGGTTGCCTTTAAAAAAAATGTAATCACCCAGTGCTCATCACAAAGGCCCTCTTAAATTCCCATCACCTATTTCACCCATCTCCCCACCCACTTCCGCTCTGGTAACCATCAGTTTCTTTTCTATGGTTAAGAGTCTGTTTCTTGGTTTGTCTGTCTCTCTTTTTCTCCCTCTTTGTTCATTTGTTTTGTTTCTTAAGTCCAAATATGAGTAAAATCACATGGTATTTGTCTTTCTCTAACTTATTTCACTTAGCTTTATACTCTCTAGTTTTTTGTTTTGTTTTGTTTTGTTTTGTTTTACATATAATGTATTATTTGCTTCAGGGGTACAGGTCTGTGAATCATCAGTCTTACATAAGCACTCACTATAGCACATACCCTCCCCAATGTCCATAACCAAGCTACCCTATCCCTCCCCTCCACCCCTGGCACCCCTCAGTTTGTTTCCTGAGATTAAGAGTCTCTTATGGTTTGTCTCCCAATCCCATCTTGTTTCTTTTTTTCCCTCCCTAGCCCCCATCACCCCTTGCCCTGCCTCTCAAATTCCTCATATCAGATAGATCATATAGTTGTCTTCCTCAGATGGGCTAATTTTGCTTAACATAATACTCTCTGTTCCATCCACATCATTGTAAATGGCAGGATTTGGGGCTTTTGGTGGTTGCATAGTATTCCAGTGTATATACCTCATCTTTCTCCATTCATCTGTTGATGGACATCTAGTCTCTTCCCATAGTTTGGCTATTGTGGACATTGCTGCTATAAATATTTGGGTGCATGTGCCCCTTCAGATCACTACGCTTGTACCTTTAGGATAAATACCCAGTAGTGTGATTGCTGGGTCATAGGATAGCTCTATTTTCAACTTTTTGAGGAACCTCCATGCTGTTTTCCAGAGTGGTTGCACCAGCTTGCATTCCCACCAACAGTGTAGGAGGATTCCCCTTTCTCCACATCCTCGTCAACATCTGTCATTTCTTGACTTGTTAATTTTAGCCATTCTGACTGGTGTGAGGTGGTATCTCATTGTGGTTTTGATTTGTATTTCCCTGATGCTGAGTGATTAAAAAAAAAAGAATTGATAAGATAAGTTGGTTGAAAAAAAAAGAGAAAGGACTGTGAGCAGGCTGGAGACTAAAACAAAGCCATGCACTAGACTTAAGGTACATTTTGATCTGTTAGAAGAAACTGTATCCCAGAAGAAAGAAAAGCCTATATGTATACAAAAAGTAGGGTTAAATACAATGAAGGGATAGAATATAATAATGAAAATTTAAAAAGATTTTTAAAAAAGATATTGATAAGATAAAATAGTTTAAAAAGGTTAAAATAGGAAAGAGGAAAAATTTTAAAAACCAAGTAAAAAAAAAATTAAAAATACTTAACTTTGAAAGATTAAAGAATCATGGAGGAAAAGCCATGAATTCTATGTGTTGTGTTCCCGTAGCTCTGGAGTTCTGCAGTTCTCACTGATCTGTTAATGTGATCTTGGCTGGATGTTCTTGCTGATCTTCTGGGGAAGGGGTCTGTAGCCATGATTCTCAAATGTCTTTGCCCAAGCGGAATTGCACTGCCTTTGCAGGGGCCAGGCTAAGTAATCTGCAGTTTTGGTCTTGGGAGATTTTGTTCCCTGAATGCTTTCTGTAGAGCTTTGGAGGACAGGAATAATGATGCCGGTCTCCCAATCTCTGGCTGGAGGAGCCAAGAGCTCAGGCCCCCACTCCTCAGTGCACCATGAGAGAAAAGCAGTCAATCTCTCCTGTCTCCCTGGTCTCTGGCCGCACTCCCAGTTCACCCCGCCTGTGTCTGAGCATTTCTATCTCTGGCACAGTGCCCTGTTTGGAGTTTCCAAACCCAGCAGATTCCTGCCATGCTGTTCCTCCTGGAAGAGGAAGGTGAGTCTTCCTGAATCAGCCACTTATGGGGTCCCTACTCTTTGAGATCATAAGGTAACCCTGAGCTGAGAGCCTCCTCCTCGGCTCCATCTCTGCTGCCAGCTTCCCTGCTCCGATACCTGGGAGCTCTGCCACACTCAGACACCCCTGGTCTTTCTGTGACCACACTGTTCCCGTGAGGGCTCTAACCCCTGCTTAGCCTCTGAGTGAGGTCCCTCAGTGGAGCCAACTTCTAAAAGTTCTGATTTTGTGCTTTGTTGCTCCACCGCTTGCTGGGAGCCGGCCCCTCCCCACTGCAAGTCTATCTTCCTGTATATCGCCTCCATACATCCTACCTTCCAGAAAGTGGTTGCTCTTCTTTTCCTAGAATTGTTGCTCTTCTTCTCTTCAATCTTCTGTTGAGTTTGTAGGTGTTCAGAATGGTTTGATAACTATCTAGCTGAATTCCTGGGACCCGATGATATTTAGGTCTCCTCTGCCTCCATCTTGCTCCTTCTCCCTCTATACGCCCCTATACTCTCTAGTTTTATCCATGTTTATTCTTTTTTTTAATGGCTGAAAAATATTCCATTGTATATATACCACATCTTCTTTATCCATTCATCTATCAATGGTCACTTGGGTTGCTTCCATATCTTGGCTATTGTTAAGAATTCTGCAGTAAATATAGGGGTGCATGGATCCCTTTGAATAAGTGTTTTTGTAATCTGTGGTTAAAAACTCAGTAGTGCAAAAACAAAAACAAGAACAACCCCCCCCCACCAAGAAATACCCAGTAGTGCAATTACTAGATTGTAGGGTATTTCTATTTTTAACTTTTTGAGGAACCTCCATAGTGTTTTCCACAGTGACTGTACCAGTTTGCATTCCCACCACCAACATTGCATGAGTTTCTTTTTTTTTCCACATCCTCACCACTCCTGATATCTTGTGTTTTTTATTTTAGCCATTCTGACAGGTATGAGGTGATATCTCATTGTAGTTTTGATTTGCATTTCCCTGATGATATATGATAATGAACATCTTTTCAAAGTGTGTTGACCATCTGTAAGTCTTCTTTGGAAAAATGTCTGTGTCTTCTGCACATTTTAAAATTGGATTATTCATTTTGTGTGTGTTCAGTTTTGTTAGTTCTTTATAGATTTTGGATTCTAACCCTTTATTAGGTATGTCAACCCTTTATCAGGTGTGTTATTTGTAAATTTCTCCTATTCCACAGTTTGCCATTTAGTTTTGTTGATTGTTTCTGTCACAGCACAGATGCTTTTTATTTTGATGTAGTTCCCATAGTTTATTTTTGCTTTTGTTTTCCTTGTTTCAGGGACCTATCTAGAAAAAAAGTTGCTATAGCCAATGCCAGATGAATTATTGTCTTTGCTCTTTCCTATGATTTTTGTGGTTTTGGGCCTCACATTCAGGTCTTTAATCCATTTTGAATGTGAATTTATTTTTGTGTATGTTGAAAGAAAGTAGTCTAGTTTCATTCTTTTGCATGTTGCTGTCCAGTTTTCCCAACACCATTTGTTGAAAGGACTTTCCCCCATTGGATATTCTTTCCTGATTCGTCAGAGATAATTTAATTGGCCATATAATTGTGGGTTTATTTCTGTTTTCTACTCTGTTCAGTTGATCTCTGTATCTATTTTTGTGCCAGTACCATACTGTTTGGATTACTACAGTTTTGTAATATAACTTGCATTTCAGAATTGTGATGCCTCCAGATTTGCTTTTCGTTTCAAGATTGCTTTATCTATTTGAGGTCTTTTGGGATCCCATATACATTTTAAACCTGTTTGTTCTGGTTCTGTGAAAAATACTATTGTTGTTTTGATAGGATTGTGTTAAATGTGTAGATTGTTTGGGGTATCAAAGGCATTTTAACAATATTTGTTCTTCCAATCCATGAGCATGGAATGTCTTTCCATTTCTTTGTATCATCTTCAGTTTCTTTCATCAGTTTTTTTTAAGTTTTCAGAGTACAGACCTTTCATCTCTTTGGTTTATTTCTAGATATCTTATTATTTTCGTTGCAGTTGTAAATGAGATTGTTTTTTAAATTTCTCTTTCTGTTGCTTCATTTTTTGGTGTATAGAAATACAACAGATTTTTGTGCATTAATTTTGTGTCCTGCAACTTTACTGAATTTGTTTATCAGTGCTAGCAGTTTTGTGGAGAGTCTTTTGGTTTTCTATATATAGTATCATGTCATCTCCAAATAGTGAATGTTTTACTTCTCCCTTACCAATTTGGATATCTTATATGTTTTTGTTGTCTGATTGCTGTGGAAAGAACTTCCAGTAATATGTGGAATAAAAGTGGTGAGTGGACATCCTTGTCTTGTTTCATAGCTTGCCTTTTGCTTTTATTGTGGTTTTCTCTGCTGCATAGAGCTTTGTCTTTTTTAATTTTTTAGAAAAGATTTTATTTTTAAGTAATCTCTACACCCAAAATGGGGCTCAAACCTACAACCCCAAGATCAAGAGTTGCATGCTCTACTGACCAAACCAGCAAGGCACTCTTGCACAGAGGTTTTTAGTGTGATGCAGTACCATATATATTTTTTCATTTGTTACCTTTGCTTTTGGTATCCAAAAAAAAAAAAGTTATTGCCAAGATATTAAAGAGCTTACCTCTTATATTTTCTTCCAAGAATTTTGTTGTTTCAGGTCTTACCTTCAAGTCCTCAATACTTTTTGAGTTAATTTTTGTGTATGATGAAATGAGTCTAGTTTCATTCTTTTGCATATGGGTATCCAGTTTCCCAGTATCATTTATTGAAGAGACCATTTTTCCCTATTGTATATTCTTGATGTTTTGTCAAAAGTTAGTTGACTCTGAGTGTATGGGTTTATTTCTGGGATCTCCTTTCTGTTCCATTTAAATGCCCATTTTTATGATAATACTACACTGTGTGATTACTATAGCTCTATTACTACATATAATTTAAAATCAGAAAGTATGATGTCAACAGCTTTGTTCTTTCTCAGATTGCTTTGGCTATTCACAATCTTCACCTCCTTAGTTAAATATATTTCTAAGTACTTTATTGTGTTTGATGTTATTGTAAATGGGATTTTTAATTTCTTTTTCAGATAATTTGTTGTTATTGTATAGAAACACTACTGATATCAGTATGTTGATATTGTATCCTGCAACTTTCCTGAATTTGATAGTTACACCTAACAGTTTTTTTGGTGGAATGTTTAGGATTTTCTGTATATAAATCTGCAAATAGACAGAACTTACTTTTTCCTTTCTGATTTAGAAAACTTTTAGGGTTTTTTTTTTCTTGCCTGATTACACTGAGTCGGTGTGGTGAGAGTGGGCATCCTTGTCTTGTTCCTGATCTTAGAGGAAAAGCTGTCAAGCTTTCATCATTGAGTATGATATATGGTGCTTATCCTGTATGGCTTTTATTATTATGTTGAGGTATGTTTCTTTATCTAATTTGTAGAGGGTGTTTATCATGAATGGATGTTGAATTTTGACAATTGCTTTTTATGCATCGACTGAGATTATCATATGATTTTTATTTTTTATTCTATTAAAGATGTTATTTATTACCTATTCTTCTTATTATTATGTTTTTTATTGATTTGTATACATTGAACCATCCCTGTATCACAAGGATGAATCCTGCCTGATCATAGTATATGGTACTTTTACTGTGATTTGAATCACAGTTTGTTGATGTTTATTGAGAATTTTTCATCTATGTTCAGAGAGGATATTGGTCTGTGGTTTTTTGGTTTCTTTGTTTTGTTTTGTTTTTCCTTGTAGTGTCCTTATCTGGCTTTGGTATCGGGACAATGCTGGCCATGTAAAATGAATTTGGGAGTGTTTCTTCCTCTTCAATTTTTTGGAAGAGTTTGATAAGGATTGTTGTTAATGCTTCTTTAATGTTTAGTAGAATTCAACCAATATAATTATTTGGTCCTGGTCTTCTTGTCATTGAGAGGTTTTTGATTAATGATTCAATGTCTTTACTCATTATTGGTCTGTTCATATTTTCTTTTCTTTTTTTAATTTTATTTATTTATTTGACAGACAGAGATCACAAGTAGGCAGAGAGGCAGGCAGAGAGGGAGGGAAGCAGGCTCCCTGCTGAGCAGAGAGCCTGATGCGGGGCTCGATTCCAGGACCCCGGGATCATGACCTGAGCCGAAGGCAGAGGCTTTAACCCACTGAGCCACCCAGGTGCCCCTGTTCATATTTTCTGTTTATTCATGATTCAGTCTTTATAGTTTTATGTTTCTACAAATTTATGTTTCTTTTCGGTTTCCAATTATTGCCATTTAATGGTTCACAGTAATCTTTTATGATATTTGTATAGTTGCGTCAGTTATGTCTCCTTTTTCATTTCTGATTTTATTTAATTGCTTTTTTCTGGTTGAGTAGAGTTAACACAATGTTCCATTAGTTTCAGGTGTACAATATAATCATTCAATTTCTCTATACATTATGCTATACTCATCACAAATGTCGCTACCATGTTTTTTTTAAAACCACTTAAAAAAGAAAAGACTATTTATTTATTTGAGAGAGAGAGAGAGAGCACAAGCCAGGAGGGAGGGGCAGAGGTAGAGAGGAAGTCTCCTTCCTGAGTAAGGGAGCCCAATGCAGGTCTCAATCCTGGGATCCTGAGTCATGATCTGAGGCAAAGACAGATGCTTAACTGATCGAGTCACCTTGATGTCCCTGTAAGTTCCATGTTTCACTATACAATCTATTACAATAACACTGACTATATTCCCTATGTTGTGGCTTTTATTTCCATGACTGATTTGTTCCATAGCTAGAAGTCTATATCTTCCACTCCCCTTCATACACTATTGCCCATCCCTTCACTCCTACTCCCCTGGCAGCCATCAGGTTATCCTCTGTATTTATATAGGTCTGATTCTGCATTTGGTCTGTTTTTGTTCATTTGAGTTTTTTAGATTCCACATTTGTCTTTCTCAGTATGACTTAATTCACTGTGCATAATACCATCCAGGTCCATCCATTTTGTTGCATATGGCAGGATCTCATCCTTTTTAAGGCTGCATAAAATTCCATTTTCTGTCTTTCTTTCTTCCTCCTCCCTTTCTGTCTTCCTCCCTCCCTTCCTTCCTTCCTTCTTTCCTCTCTTTCTTCCTTCCTTTCTTTCCTTCCTTCCTTCCTTTTTTTCATTCTTCTTTTCCCTTCCTTCCTTCCTTCCTTCCTTTCTTCCTCCCTTCCTTCCTGCCTTTTTATTATGTTGTGTTAGTCACCATACAGTATGTCATTAGTTTTTGATGTAGTGTTCCATGATTCATTGTTTCATTGTTTGTGTATAACACCCAGTGTCCTCTTTTTTTTTTTTTAAGATTTTATTTATTTATTAGTTAGAGAGAGAGCAAGCGAGCACAGGCAGACAGAGAGGCAGGCAGAGGCAGAGGGAGAAGCAGGCTCCCTGTCGAGCAAGGAGCCCGATGTGGGACTCGATCCCAGGATGCTGGGATCATGACCTGAGCCAAAGGCAGCCGCTTAACCAACCGACCACCCAGGTGTCCCCAGTGTCCTCTTTAATACCCATCACCATCCCCCCCACCACCGTCTCCTCTAAAACCCTCAGTTTGTTCCATTTTCTACTTCTTCTTTATCTATTTATCTATTGATAGAAATTTAGGTTGCTTTCATATCTTGGCTATTGTCAATAGTGCTGCAATAAATATAGGGATGTATACGTCTTTTCAAAATTAGCATTTTCATTTTCTTGGATAAATAGTAGAGGAATTATTGGGTCATATGGTATTTTTATTTTTAATATTTTGTGGAATCTCCATATTGTTTTCCACAGTGTTTGTACCAATGTGCACTCTCACCAACACTACACAAGAATTCCTTTTTCTTCACATCCTTGCCAACACTTGCTATTTCTTGTGTTTTTGATTATAACAATTCTGACAAGTATGATATGTCATTGTCATTTTGATTTGCATTTCCCTGATGATGAGTGATGTTGAGCATCTTTTCATGGTATGAATAGATATTTTCATCTGTATGTCTTCTTTGAAAAAGTCCTTTTCAGGACTTTTGCCCATTTTTAAACTGGAATTTTTTAAAGTGTTGAGTTATAGAAGTTCTTTATGTATTTTAGATATTAACCCTTTACTGGATATGTCTCTTGGAAATATCTTCTCTTATTCTGTAGGTTGTCTTTTTGTTTTGTTTATGGTTTACTTTGCTGTGCAAAAGCTCTTTATTTTGATCTAGTCCACCAATAGCTGGCCAGAGGACATGGTATAAGCAAGGCGATTAACAGCATTTTAATTTGCTGAAGAGCCAGTGAGGGAGAGAGATACTTGTGGAATAGATGGTGGGACTAGGGATCTATTATATCATTGTTTGTTTTTTTAAAGAAAATTCTATTCAAATTCTGTGTTAAGATTCAATGAGATTTTTTGAGGAACCTCCATGCTGTTTTCCAGAGTGGTTGCACCAGCTTGCATTCCCACCAACAGTGTAGAAGGTTCCCCTTTCTCCACATCCTTGCCAGCATCTCTCATTTCCTAACTTGTTAATTTTAGCTATTCTGACTGGTGTGAGATAGTATCTCATAGTGGTTTTGATTTGTATTTCCCTGATGCTGAGTGATGTGGAGCACTTTTTCATGTGTCTGTTGACCATCTGTATGTCTTCTTTGCAGAAATGTCTGTTCATGTCCTCTGCCCATTTATTGATTGGATTATTTGTTCCTTGGGTGTTGAGTTTGCGAAGCTCTTTATAGATTTTGGATACTAGCCCTTTATCTGATATGTCATTTGCAAATATCTTCTCCCATTTTGTCAGTTGTCTTTTGGTTTTGTTAACTGTTTCCTTTGCTGTGCAAAAGCTTTTGATCTTGATGAAGTCCCAATAGTTCATTTTTGCCCTTGCTTCCCTTGCCTTTGGCAATCTTCCTAGGAAGAAGTTGCTGCGGCTGAGGTCAAAGAGGTTGCTGCCTGTGTTCTCCTCAAGGATTTGGATGGATTCCTGTCTCACATTGAGGTCCTTCATCCATTTTGAGTCTACTTTTGTGTGTGGTATAAGGAAATGGTTCAGTTTCATTTTTCTGCATGTGGCTGTCCAATTTTCCTAACACCATTTGTTGAAGAGACTGTCTTTTTTCCATTAGACATTCTTTCCTGCTTTGTCGAAGATTAGTTGACCATAGAGTTGAGGGTCTATTTCTGGGTTCTCTATTCTGTTCCATTGATCTATGTGTCTGTTTTTGTGCCGGTACCATACTGTCTTGATGATGACAGCTTTGTAATAGAGCTTGAAGTCTGGAATTGCAATGCCACCAACTTTGGCTTTCTTTTTCAATATTCCTTTGGCTATATGAGGTCTTTTCTGGTTCCAGCTCCTTTCTTGTTTCTTGAGAAAAACTTGTATCACTATATATTTTCCTCTCAGGACTGCCTTTGCTGTGTCCCACAGATTTTGAACTGTTGTGTTTTCATTATCATTTGTTTCTTTGAATTTTTTCAATTCTTCTTTAATTTCCTTGTTGACCCATTCATTCTTTAGAAGGATGCTGTTGAGTCTCCATGTATTTGGGTTCTTTTCAAGTTTCCTCTTGTGACTGAGTTCTAGCTTCAGAGCACTGTGGTCTGAAAATATGCAGGGAATGATCCCAATCTTTTTATACCAGTTGAGACCTGATTTATGACCAAGGATGTGATCTATTCAGAGAATGTTCCATGTGCACTAGAGAAGAATGTGTATTCTGTTGCTTTGGGATGGAATGTTCTGAATATATCTGTGATGTCCATCTGGTCCAGTGTGTCATTTAAGGCCTTTACTTCCTTGTTGATCTTTTGCTTGGATGATCTGTCCATTTCGGGGGGGGGGGCTGTTAAAGTCCCCTACTATTATTGTATTATTGTCAATGTGTTTCTTTGATTTTGTTATTAATTGGTTTACATAGTTGGCTGCTCCCATGTTAGGGGCATAGATATTTAAAATTGTTAGATCTTCTTCTTGGACAGACCCTTTGAGTATGATAGAGTGTCCTTCCTCATCTCTTATTATAGTCTTTGGCTTAAAATCTAATTGATCTGATATAAGGATTGCCACCCCAGCTTTCTTCTAATATCCATTAGCATGGTAAATTGTTTTCCACCCGGACTCTGCATTGAGTGCAGAACGTGATGCGGGGCTCCATCTCATGACCCTGATCATGACCTAAGCCAAAACCCAAATCTGGATGCTCTACCAACTGTGCCAGCCAGGCGCCCC
>RCUC01069964.1:0-21259 GCA_003697995.1 Taxidea taxus jeffersonii | reverse complement strand
CTCCTACCCCTTCCACTCCAGCAACCCTGTTTGTTTCCTGAGATTAAAAATCTCTTATGGTTTGTCTCCCTCTCTGGTTTCTTCTTGTTTCATTTTTCCCTTTCTTCCCCTATGACCCTCTGCCTTGTTTCTCAAATTCCAAGTATCAGTGAGATCATATAATTGTCTTTCTCTGATTGACTTATTGAGTTTAGCATAATACCCTCTAGTTCTATCCACGTCACTGCAAATGGCAGGATTTCCATTTTTTTGGTTACATAATATTCCAGTGTGTTTGTGTATGTGTGTGTGTATCTCTATATATCACATCTTCTTTATGTATTCATCTGTTGATGGATGGGATTCTTATTTTTTTTTTAAGATTTTATTAATTTATTTGACAGAGAGGGAGGGAGAGAGAGCAAGCAAGCACAGGCAGAGGCAGAGGGAGAAGCAGTCTCCCTGCCGAGCAAGGAGCCCGATGTGGGACTCGATCCCGGGACGCTGGGATCGTGACCTGAGCCGAAGGCAGTTGCTTAACCAACTGAGCCATCCAGGTGTCCCTGGGATTCTTATTCTTAAGAGCAAGGAAATCTATCCCAGAATCTCCCTCGGATATCTTCCCACATTATTATCCAGGATTTAGTCATGTGCCCACTGTTAAACTTAGCCTTTGCAAAGCAAAGTGGATTCCAATTTCTGGTAAAACTAATCAGAATTTGCCTCCAGAGACTGAGAGAACCTTTCCTGGAGGATGAGTAACTACATAAAATTGTTTGGGCAGCAGAAGAGACTAGGGGAATGGACATTAGGGGCAACCAGCAGTGTCTGGTTGTGTAACAGAGAAAACTAGATTAACCTGGGTCAAAGTCCTTCCTCTACCATTTACTACTGAAGTGACTTTGGGTAGTTTCTAAAATTGATCTGAACATCAGTTTATCCTTATGAAAACCAGAAATAACAAGCATTATAGCATTCTTATGTGGATCAAACTGGATCCCCATATATAGCAGTTAACACAGTGCACGGTCTTTGGTAACAGATACCACTAACAAATTTGATTACTCTCATACTCTACCCCGTAGAACACTAACACCATGCAATGGGTAAAAATTCTTCACATCCCACAGAAGAGTTCTATATCAAGAAACGAGAAACAGAAGGTTGAAAGTAGAGATAGGGCCCCCTTTGCTGACTTCTTCTAGCACAGAATCCACATGATGTAACAATATTACTACATGCTACCAGTAACTGTTCAAGGCCTTCAATTATAAACTCAAACCAAACTCTGAAACCTTAACCTCAATACTAAGCAAACAGCAGGTGAATGGTTCTCATAGTGGGAGCTGGGAGTCTTGGAGAACCTGGGGCTGAAAGAGCTTGCCCAGCTTGCCAGCATCTATGCAGTGCATCATGGGTAAGAGTTGAACCAACTGACTCTGAGACTAGTGTCTCCCTCCTGAGGCCATAATTGTCTACCAATCAATTTTTTAATTGTACATCCTCAGCGTAGTTTTCTTTTCTTTTCTTTTTTTAAAAAAGATTTTGTTTATTTACTTGACACAGAGAGAGAGATATCACAAGTAGGCAGAGAGGCAGGCAGAGAGAGGGAGAAGCAGACTCCCCGCCGAGCAGGGAGCCCGATGCAGGGCTCCATCCCAGGACCCTGGGATCATGACCTGAGCCGAAGGCAGAGGCTTTAACCCACTGAGCCACCCAGGTGCCCCCTCAGCGTAGTCTTCTGCTAGTGAACAGGAGCCTTGTAATCCTCTTGTCTAAGCAATCAGCCTGATAGGTGGAATGCATCTGAATAATATGGAAATATGGAAAACTGTCCTTTCCCAAAGTAAAAGCCAAGGGAGTGCCAGTTTTATAGTATGACTGGCCACAAGTTTCAGGAGAGCGGGTGTCCCGGTTGGAGTGGGAGCTTAGTGGAGGTCGATGTTGACCATGAATAGGGATGTTGTTAAGATGGTTCCACAGATGTGACATGGCAATTGTTGAAATGTTGCAGGTGTGGGCAAGATGGAAAGCAACATCTCCAACCCTATGGACGGACCTGAAGAGATGCCCCAAGAGTCTGTTGGCTACACAGTTCTGTGGGTTCTGTCACTGGGGGTGCTTGGGATCACCTCTGTCCTTGGCATCTTGGGCAATGGGCTTGTGATCTGGGTGGCTGGATTCCAGATGGCACGCACAGTCACCACCATATGTTACCTGAATCTTACCTTAGCCGACTTCTCCTTCATGGCCACCCTACCATTCCTCATTGTCTCAAAGGCCATGAGAGAACAGTGGCCTTTTGGCTCGTTCCTATGTAAGGCGGTTCACATTGTAGTGGACATAAAGCTGTTTGGGAGTGTCTTCCTCATTGCATTGCCCTGCATTGCCCTGGACCTCTATATTTGTGTCCTGCATCTAGTCTGGGCCCAGAACCACTGTATTGTAAGTCTAGCTGCAAAAGTGATCATCGGACTGTGGATTCTTACCCTAATCCTCACCTTGCCAGCTTTCATCTTCTTGACTACAGTAAATGATGGAATAGGGAATATATACTGTAGTTTCAACTTTGCATCCTGGGGCAACAGTACTGAAGAGAGGACAAAGCTGACTCTCTCCATATTCACGGCCAGCGGGATCATCTGGTTTATCATTGGCTTCAGCATGCCAATGTCCATCATTGCTATGTGCTATGGGCTCATTGCTGCCAAGATACGTAAAAAAAGCATGCTTAAATCTAGCCGTCCCTTACAGGTCCTTACTGCTATTGTGGCTTCCTTCTTTCTCTCTTGGTTCCCCTTTCAAATGGTTGCCCTTTTAAGCACAGTCTGGTTCAAAGAGATACTCTTGGAGGGTTAAGTACAAAATTCTTTGTGTCTTTGGTAATCGAACAAGCTCCCTGGCCTTCTTCAACAGCCGCCTCAACCCAGTGCTCTACGCCTTTGTGGACCAAGACTTCAGAGAGATTGATCAGTTCTCTGCCTGCCAGTCTGGAGAGAGCCTTAGTGAGGATGTAACCCAGACCAGTGACACAAGAACTAAATCTGCTTTACCACCCACAGAAGCAGAGTTACAGGCAATGTGAGGAGGCTGGAGGACATTTTTGAGCTCTGCGTGCTCTTAACCCTGCTCCCATTTCAGTTTCATCTAACTGTGGGTCATCATACTAAGATATTCATCAGGAAAAATACTTTGGTGTCCCTGATTTGGGGGAAAAAATGACATAAGGTGTCAT
This sequence comes from Taxidea taxus jeffersonii, assembly GCA_003697995.1. NCBI lineage: Eukaryota > Metazoa > Chordata > Mammalia > Carnivora > Mustelidae > Taxidea > Taxidea taxus. Next base: position 18,045 of record RCUC01069964.1, on the reverse strand, counting down.
TTTAATTTTGGACATCAGCCTCTTCCCTGGTATAAAGTGGAGGTTGCCAAAGAGTACAAGGGAAGAGAAGAGAAAATGATGGGGAATTTGTAAAGTTTAGATGAGAGAGTATATAATAAGGGGAAAACCTTAGTTATTTTACCATTAAAATTTTGCTTAAGTTTTTTTAAGCTATTTTTAAACAGATTACAGAAATTTCTTTGTATTCATAGTTTACTAAGAGTTTTCTTTTTAATATCATGAGTGGCTATTGGATTGTATGACATGCATTTATACATACATAAAGATGGTCATATTAGTTTTATTCTTTTATATCATCATACATTACACTGATTAATTTCTGCACGCCAAACTACCCTTGCAGCCCCAGAATAAAAGACATGTGGTCATGATGTATTTTGTCTATTGATAATGTAGCTCACTAGATTTGTTTAGAACCTCTGCATTTATGTATATGTAAAGATGGGTCTAACTTTCCTTTCCTCTAATGTTGTCAGCTTTTACATCCAACTACTGATGGCCTCCTAAACAGACCTGGGAAGTGATTCCTCTGATTCTTTTCTTTCATAAATGTTTAAAATTTCACCAGTGAAGTCAGTTGGCCTTGGGTTTTCTTTCCTGGAAGGCTTTTAGTAATGAGTTCAATTTCTTTAATAGTTATGGGACTATTCAGATTTTCTATTTCCTCCTCTGTCAATTTTGGTAAACTGTGACTTTCAAGGAATTTAGCCATTTCATCCAAACTGTCAGATTTATTTTCATGAAACGGTATGATAACTGTGTATAGTACTTGGTATGGTTTCCTTCAGATAATGAGAATGTAAGATATCTGAAGGCAGGGATTTGGGTCAATATTGTTCACTGATGGATCCCCATGCCCTATGTATAAAATAGTGCCTATTGTGTGATAGACAATAAATACTGAATTAATGAATCAACAGACAACAGTGTCATCCAGGTGTCAAATAAGAACTTTAAATGTGTAGCTGAAATGCTCTCTCACCCTCATTTCATGAACTGGGAGTGCCCAGGGGACTCTCACTGCAGTTTACAGTATTTACAAATTCCCATGTGGTTTACATTTTTATGAACACCTCTGGTTTTGAGTTTCTGCTTCAAGTAAAGCACTCTGGCTAACTGTTGTCTGGTGCTTTTCTTTTGAAGTCAGTCCACAATAGTACTTTTTTTTTCTTCTTTCTGCAAACATCATGCACAAATTACCTGTTACTATGTAACATACTTTCCTGATGCACTGCCAAAAGAAAGAACTCGAACTAAATATTAGTCTTTTTATCAAAAGTTACTCACTCTTTCTGCTGCTTTACTGTCATCCTCCTTCTCCCCTTCCCTCAAGTCACCCCTGAAGTTTTGCATTTCCAGTGCACAGCAATGTACTCATTTCATTTGCATTTTTGACTCCTAGAAATGCTTTTTAGTTCCCAAGAAATGCCCAACTAAGGTGTGGTCACAGAAAAGAAGAAACAAGTAAGAAATGCTAGAGTGCAAAGCCAGGAGCCACAAAGGATGGTGTACATCATCTCAACAGAACCAGCACTTCCAAAGTGGCTAATTAACAGTGCTTCACTGTGAAGCACTAACTGACAGTGCTTCGCTGTCAGGGCCGTGAATTCTTACGATTCCCACTCACTGGCCTTGGTTATTCACAACAGAATAGTGCCTGCTATATCCTATTTTTCTGTCCTTCATTGTAAGTCTTCATTGTGTATGCCCAGTTCCTATTGCACCATTATGGGTTGGGTCTCTGGAAGCTGAGGATTCTTTTAAGTTATGGAATGTTTTCACAAAGAAACACTTATAAACCTCACTGAATCTAAAACTCCAAAATAGGACATTGGGGCTATCACCCTTGGGAAGGATAGGATTACTTCTGTTTGGAAGAGTATAAGAGGGGACAAAGAGGTAGGATGTGGTAGAGACTGCCAGCTTCCTACCCAATATTCATCCCCCTCCATTACAAAAAGTCGGGGGATATTCATCTATCTAAAATAATACTTTTTGTAGCCATCCTTTCAACTAGGTGAAATCCTAGCAATTCTTAGCAATAACATGTCAGTTATATCAGCATGTAAAGAGCTTCCTCATTCTTTTCCATGCTTGCATGGTATTCCACTGGCTTGCTGTAACAAAATATTTAAGCAGTTACATATTAATGACCATTTAAATTGTTTCTAATCATTTCTCTGGCTTTCGGCTAAATTTTTTTTTTTTGCTGTTTTATTTTTTTTTAAAGATTTTATTTAGGGTGCCTGGGTGGCTCAGTGGGTTAAGCCTCTGCCTTTGACTCAGGTCATGGTCCCAGGGTCCTGGGATCGAGCCCCGCATCAGGCTCTCTGCTCAGCGGGGAGCCTGCTTCCTCCCTTCTCTCTCTGCCTACTTGTGATTTCTGTCTGTCAAATAAATAAATAAAAATCTTAAAAAAAAAAAAGATTTTATTTATTTATTGGACAGAGAAAAAGCATAGGCAGGGGGAGCAGGAGAGGGAGCAGCAGACTCCCTGATGAGCAGGGAGCCTGATGTGAGCTTGATCCCAGGACCCTGGGATCATGACCTCAGCGGAAGGCAGATGCTTAACCAACAGTTCAGAAATACATAACCATGTAGGAAAATTATGAAGGAAAGTGATGAATTGACTGCCATAATCAAGGTAGTGGTTACAGTTGGAAGGACAGAGGAAAAGTGATCAGAAACAAGTATGTTGTGGCTGATGGCTTCTGGAACGCTGATCATGATCTATGTCTTGACTTGCTGCTGGGACATGGGTATTTCTTTTACTCACATGTATTAATCTTCATTAGGAAAAAAGATTCATTTATTTACGTTAGAGAGGGGGGCAGAGGGATAAGAGTCTCAAGCTGACTCTCCGCTGAGGGTGGATCCCAGCCTAGGGCTTGATCTCAACGCCCTGAGATCATGACCCCAGGCTGATGCTTAACTCGTTGAGTCGCGCAGGTGCCCCTAATCTTCATGTTTACCATTTAATCATTTTTCCCTTAGATTTGTTATAGTCCACTTTTTTTTTTTTTTTTAATAGTTCGGTAAAATTCAGGCTCCTTTTTCTTCATACCAGGAAAGCTTCTGGATTTCAGCTGCTTCAAGTAGGGCAACCCATTCAAAGAGGCACCAAAGTCCTCTAAATTTGGTTTTATCAGGACAGGAGAGCTGAGGGATCAAAAGGAAGCAGCAGGAAACAATCTGGTAGGCTGGCTTTGGTGTCCTTGGTCTCAAGTGCTAAAGAAAAGAAACTTAGAAATCGAGCTCCACCCTGTGGCTGTCAGGACACAAAGCAAGGAAATGGGAGTGTGACCTTCCTCCTTGACTGTACTTCACTGGTTCTAGGAGAACCAGATTCTCTCCTTCACAAGTTCTCCCAGAGTGATTTTTTTTTTTTTTGAGGGGAAGGGCAGGCGGAGACGGGGGGAAAAGACTCTTAAGCAGGCTCCAAGCCCAGTGCAAAGCCTGACGTCGTGAGGCTCCAAGCCCAGTGCAAAGCCTGACGTCGTGCTAGATCTCACAACCCTGAGATCATGACCTGAGCAGAAATCAAGAATCAGCCCTCAACCAACTGAGCCACCGGGTCTCCCCTCACCCGCCCAGAGTGAATTTCTAAGTGCATCTGAACAAGGAAATCTGTTTTCTAATCCAGGAAGTCCCCTCATTCCAGAATGTACATTCCACAGATAGGAGAGTGGGAATCTCTCCTGTATCTCATCCCACCCTGAGATACTAGATAAAGTTGCTGGTAGATATAAGACAATCTATGTGAATGTCTCATAATCTTGGGACACTGAAGATTGAGCAACTGTGTTTTTTCCTCACGTTCCCATCTCATGGCTCTCCCAGCCCCAAATACCATCTAGGTAACTGTTTCCCAAGTGTGAACCTACCACTGATGCTGTTAGCCAGAATCACTTGGAAAGGTATTTTTTTAAAAATATGGGTTAGGTCACTGCATCAAGCCATAGTGGATTAACAAAGTCTGGTGCAGAATGTAGGAATCCATATTTATTCACAAAGCTCTCTGGTAACTGTGATGTGCAATCAGATTCTTCTGGCGATTAGCAGTTGCATAAATGCTCTCTTTACAGAACACAGTAAGAACTAATACCAGATCTTGCAAGCACAGATATATCTTTATAGTCCACACCCAAAAACAAATGGTCTTCTTATGGGGCTGGAGAGGAAGGTATTAGAAGGGAAATGGGTGGGCAGTTCAGTTAGCAAAATACATCTTGAAAGAAAGGTCACTGCCCCAGTGTCTTGTTCAGGGCCCTCTGGAGCTGATTTTGCCCTGAAGTGGCAGATGTGGGTAGGTGAAGCTGTCAATATTCTACTCTTCTAAAAGGAGAGGTTCTCAGGAACAGCTAACAGAATTACTAATTAATCAGGGGCGCCGGGGTGGCTCAGTCGTTAGGCGTCTACCTTCAGCTTGGGCCTGGGGCCTGGGATCGAGGGCCTGGGGCCTGGGATTGAGCCCGGTGTCAGGCTCCCTCCTTGGTGGGAAGCCTGCTTCTCCCTCTCCAACTCCCCCTGCTTGTGTTCCCTCTCTCCCTGTCTCTCTCTGTCAACAAAATGAATAGATGAAACCTTAAAAAAAAAAAAATTACTAATTAATCAGAGACATCTTCCCTATTCCTTCCAACTCCAAATTCTCAGCCTCCACAATCACGAGTCGATACCTCACAATAAATAACATACCCATACCTACACAGCCTATTAGTTCTGTTTCTTTGGAGAACCCAAATATATTTAAAAATCATTGTCAATTGTAATGATATGGTGGCTATAGTCATGACATGACATGATTTTTTTTTTTTAAAGATTTTATTTGAGAGAGAGACACAGAGTGACAGAGCATGAGCATGAGCAGAGAGAGAGGGAGAAGCAGACTCCCTGCTGAGCAGGGAGCCTGACATAGACTCCAGGACTCCAGGGTCACAACCTGAGCCAAAGGCAGATTCTTAACGGGCTGAACCACCCAGGCACCCCATGACATATGATATTTGATTAGAAATATTCCCCAGGGGACGCCTGGGTGGCTGTTGGTTGAGCGGCTGCCTTCGGCTCAGGTCATGATCCCAGCGTCCTGGGATCGAGTCCCACATCGGGCTCCTTGCTCGGCAGGGAGCCTGCTTCTCCCTCTGCCTCTGTCTGCCTCTCTGTCTGCCTGTGCTCGCTCGCTCTCTCTCTCTAATAAATAAAATCTTAAAGAAAAATTTTTTTTTAATTAAAAAAAAAAAAAAAAAAAGAAATATTCCCCAGGGGAAAAGAGGAAGGAAAGGCAATCCGTGAGAGATCATCAAAATGTTTTCAATTTTTGAAGTTTCTTTTCTTGTAGATGTTTCATTTTGCTCTTTAAAGTCTTTTTAAAAAATCATTCTATGGGGCGCCTGGGTGGTTCAGTCGGTTGGACGTCTGCCTTCGGCTCGGGTCATGGTCCCAGGGTCCTGGGATCGAGCCCTGCATCGGGCTCCCTGCCCGTTGGGAAACCTGTTTCTCCCTCTCCCACTGCTTGTGTTCCCTCTCTCGCTGTGTCTCTCTCTGTCAAATAAATAAAACCTTTAAAAAAAAAATTAAATTAGGGGCGCCTGGGTGGCTCAGTGGGTTAAAGCCTCTGCCTTCGGCTCGGGTCATGATCCCAGGGTCCTGGGATCAAGTCCCGCATCGGGCTCTCTGCTCCGCGGGGAGCTTGTTTCCTCCTCTCTCTCTCTGCCTGCTCTCTGCCTACTTGTGATCTCTGTCAAATGAATAAATAAAATCTTTAAAAAAAGTTAAATTAAATAAAAAACCACTCTATGACCCAACCAAACCATGCCTAGATATACGCCCTGCCAACAAACATGTGCCTGTGCCCGCTAGGACGCATAGATGACATGTGAGGGAAAAGAGCTGCACAGAAGAGTGTGCCCAAGATTATACTTACATATTTCATAGTAGCCCCAAACTGGAAGCAAACCAAATGTCCCTCTTCAGTAGGATAAACAACGGCAGTCTATTCCTAAAATTAATTACTCTACAACAAAAACAGTTGAAGTAGCCCATGACATGGATCAATCTTAAGATCATCATGTTAAGTGAAAAGGCTACATATATTAAAATGGATTTGTTATATTCCGTTTACGTAGTTTTCCAAAAGGCGGTTAAACTACACTACTTAGGTATACACATTTAGGTTTAATTTAATTTAATTTTTTTAAAGATTTATTTATTTGTCAGAGAGAGAGCAGGAGCGAGCACAGGCAGACAGAATGGCAGGCAGAGGCAGAAGCAGGCCCCCTGCTGAGCAAGGAGCCTGATGTGGGACTCGATTCCAGGACGCTGGGATCATGACCTGAGCCGAAGGCAGCCGCTTAACCAACTGAGCCACCCAGGCGTCCCTAGGTTTAATTTTAGAAGGCAAGGGATTTGGGTGCCTGGGTAGCTCAGCTGGTTAAGTGGCTGACTTTGGCTTGGGTGGTGATCTTGGGGTCCTGAGGTTGAGCCCCATGTTGGGCTCGGGGAGTTTGCTTATACCTCTCCCCCATCCCTCCACCCACTTGTGCTCAGTTTCAGTCTCAGATATATAAAATCTTAAAAAAAAAAAAAAAGGCAACGGATTTATTACATAAAAGTCAAGGAGTGTGATCACAGCTAGGAGGAGAGAGCAGGTTTGATCTGAAACGTATACAAGGTTGGCTGGCAAGCTTCTGGGGTTGCTTAAGTTTTTAGATCTTGACTTATGTGGGGGCTCATAGGTGTCTGTTTCATAAGAATGAGACAAGCCGTACTCTTGTTTTATTCACTTTTCTGCACCTTTGGTATCCTTCACAATAAGGTTATTTAAAAAAAAAACCGGGGCTCCTGGGTGGCTCAGAGGGTTAAGCCCCTGCCTTCGGCTCAGGTCATGATCTCAGGGTCCTGGGATCAAGCCCCGAATCAGGCTCTCTGCTCAGCAGGGAGCCTGCTTCCTCCCCACCCCCCAGCCTGCCTCTCTGCCTACTTGTGATCTCTCTCTGTGTCAAATAAATAAATAAAATCTTAAAAAAAAAAATCAATTCCTCTCATGTCCATTCCCCTTTATACTAAAGAAGCCTCTTGGTTTCTGGAATCCAGGCAGCCTGAAGTACAGCATCCTACTCATATCAGAGTTATGTTACCTAAAACTGGTTTTAATAGAAGAGCAAAATCTGGGGGATCAAAGGTCAGCAAAAGCAAAACAAACTCGGGTTTGATCTGGGCTTGATGCTGTTGGTGTTACCGTATTTGTTCAAGAGCTAATGAAAACCTGAGTTAGAACACAACTCCCACCTAGTGGTTGCTTGGAGCGAAGACACAACAAAGAAAATGGAAGTTTTGCTGAATCTCATTTCTTCATGCCCACTGGGAGAGGCTCAGAACTTGCTTACTTCCCCGTCAGCTTCTCTGGAGTAAGCTTTCTGGGGCTCCCCAAACAAACAACCTTTCAAGAAATCCCGGATATCCTCATTCATCCTAATGTCTGTGCCAGACACTGGCGCTCATCTCACCCCTCACGGACTAGAATGCAGAAAATAGGTTCTGGATGTTTTACGCTGTTAGTCCTCATATTCCCAGCCTCCTCTCCCTGCCTCCCCCAAATACTGTCTATGATGGTATTTCCACAAAACCGATCTCCACAGTGGCCACAAGAGAACCAGCCAGGGAAGTAGTTAAAAATACAGATGAGCGAACTATGTATTCTGTTATTTAGCCATACAAAATGAGGAAATCTTGCCATTTGCGACAACATGGATGGATCTTTTTTTTTTTTAATTTATTTATTTATTTATTTGACAGAGATCACAAGCAGGCAGAGAGGTAGGTAGAGGCAGAGAGAGGGGGAAGCAGGCTCCCTGCTGAGCAGAGAGCCCAATGTGGGGCTCGATCCCAGGACCCTGAGATCATGACCTGAGCCGAAGGCAGGGGCTTAACCCACTGAGCCACCCAGGCACCACCCAGCATGGATGGATCTTGAAGGCATTATGCAAAGTGAAATAAATCAGAGGAAGACAAGACTTGAGCCCAGGACCCTGGGATCATGACCGGAGCCTAAGGCAGACACTTAACAAACTGAGCCACCCAGGTGCCCTCCGTACCTACTGCTTTAAAACAAAAGTCTGGTTTCAAATGATTTGTCATGTAGAAATTTGCAGTGAAGCAAAAATGAAGCCAAATTATCTCTTACTGTTCCAAACTCTCACTATGCAATTCTCTGAAGTATGTGGCTAATATAAGGTGGTCTGACTATACCGTCAGGCGCCTCATGAAATTCCTACAATGATAAAAACAATGGAAAGACACTGAAATGGAATTTTATTGTTCATCTACTAAGTACCGATTACCAAGCACTTGACTTAGACCCCTTTTGTCAATTAGGTATCACAGTCAAAACAAAGGAAAGTGATGTTGTTTATTCACATATTATAGTACTTTCTGAAATTGTAACATTTCATACCTATAATACGTATATAAGATAGAAAACAAAATTAGTGAGGACTCCCATCCACCACTAGGCTTCAGAGAGGTAAGCAATGCTGTCGGTGCTGTGAAAGCCTTTTCTTTGCCTTTTTTGACCAAATTCCCCTTTCACACTAACAAGTAATCACTACCTAAAATTTTGTGTTTAGCATTCCCCTACTGTTCTTTTTTTTTTTTTTTAAGATTTTATTTATTTATTTGAGAGACAGTGATCACAAGTAGGCAGAGAGGCAGGCAGAGAGAGAGGCGGAAGCAGGCTCCCTGCTGAGCAGAGAGCCCGATGCAGGGCTCGATCCCAGGACCCTGGGATCATGACCTGAGCCGAAAGCAGAGGCTTTAACCCACTGAGCCACCCAGGCGCCCCTCCCCTACTGTTCTTTATAGTTTTACTATATGTATCTCTAACAAACTTATTTGTTTATACTATTTATTCATTTCTTTTTTCAAGTAATTTCTACCTGCCCAAGGTGGGGCTTGAACTCATGACGCCACGATCAAGAGTTCCATGTACATGCTCTTCCTAGGAGCCAACTAGATGCTCCTTTTTATACCATTTAACTTTACACTATTTGTATTCTGTGACCAGACTTCTCAACCAACATTATGCTTGTGAGATTCAATCGTACTGATAAACATAGCTCCAGCTCACTTCTTTTCCCTGCGGTAGAGTGCCCCATTGATGAACATGTGGTTTTTGCCTCAGCATATGTAAAACATATAAAATGATTAACTCTCTCTCTCTCTCTCTCTTTTTTTTAAAGATTTTATTTATTTATTTGTCAGAGAGCGAGTGAGCGAGCACAGGCAGAGAGGCAGGCAGAGGCAGAGGGAGAAGCAGGCTCCCTGCTGAGCAAGGAGCCCGATGTGGGATTCAATCCCAGGACGCTGGGATCATAACCTGAGCTGAAGGCAGCTGCTTAACCAACTGAGCCACCCAGGCGCCCTCTCTCTCTCTTTTTTTAAAAGGAACTACCCTTATTTATTTTTTTTTAAGATTTTATTTATTTTTATTTGACAGAGATCACAAGTAGGCAGAGAGGCAGGCAGAGAGAGAGGAAGGGAAGCAGGCTCCCTGCTGAGCAGAGAACCCGATGCGGGGCTCGATCCCAGGAACCTGGGATCATGACCTGAGCTGAAGGCAGAGGCCTCAACCCACTGAGCCACCGAGGTGCCCCTATTTTTTTTTTCTTTTTTAATTAAGTACAATGCTCAGTGAGGGGCTTAAACTCATGACCCCGAGATCAAGAGTCACACACTTGACTCACTGAGCCAGCTAGGCAACTCAAACTATCCTTATATTACTCCATATTCATGAGTAAGCATAAGTAAATAGGAATTTCAACTCTCAGAAATACTGGGAAAGAGTCATATATTCCCCTCTATACCCTCATTTACCCTCATCCAAAAAAATAGGTTGCAGATAGTACAGTAATTCATACTACTCCAGTTATAAGGATACTGCACTGTTGTAATGCAAAATGCAAACACGGAGCTTATTTATGGGAAGTCTACGTCGTAAAAACCATATAAATTACTTTGCTGAGTATACTTTTGGGTATAGTTTTGACTTCTGGAGCCATGCTAATGTTTTGAGTATTAAAAAATAATACCAACATCAACAAGGATGGGTACAAAAGTTCTAAGACAAAATACAAACAAAAAATAACTAATCTAATTTTATTATTGATAAACACTCCAATGTAATTTTAAAAATTGTCCCAAGTAACTTTTCTTAAGTTTATTTATTTTTTAGTTATCTCTACACTCCATGTGAGGCTTGAACTCATGACCTCAAGATCAATAGCTGCACACTCTACCAACTGAGCCAGCCACATGTAAATTAAGTAATAGTTCTGAATCACTGTTCCTGATTTTAATAGTTATACTGTGATTATGGTGGAGAATATCCTTGTTCTTAGCATTTACACACTACAGAGGCATCACATCTGAAACTTACTCTCAATGGCTCAGAAAAATAATATGTGTATATACATGGAGAGAGAGAATAAAGCAAATGTAGTAAAACATCAACATCTGGGGAATCTGCATGAAAAGTCCTTTGTAAGGAGCACCTGAGTGGCTCAGTTGGTGAAGCAGCTGACTCTTGATTTTGGCTCAGGTCATGAGCTCAGGGCTGTAAGACCGAGCCCCCAGTCTCAAGTGGGGCTCTGAGCTGGGCATGGAATCTACTTAGGATTCTCTCTCCCTCTCCCTCTGATTGCTCGCCCACTCTCAGTCTGTCTCTAAAAAAAAAAAAATTTTTTTTAAGTTCTTTGTAACTAATCTTGCATTTTATGGGAACCAGAGTTATTCTTTAGTGTAAATTCTCTAATATCACATGCTTCTGGCTTTCAATAAAAGATTTTTCTCACATTTATTACTCTTCTATGATTCACTCTGGAGTAAATTCTTTGAAACATCCGAAATTTGTTTCTCAATGAAAATACTGCTACATTCCTTCCCTGTGTATAATTTCTTTCCCCTGTGGGTTTCTGTGTGAAAACTTTTGCACATTTGCTGAATTCAGTTTCTCTTGTGTATGCCTTCTCCTGATGAAGGATTGTGCTGCAAGTTATTACTGAAGATTTTTGTTGTATTTATCTTCGGCACTAGATTTTCATTTTTTAAAATTTTATTTTTAATATTTTTAAAAAATATTTATTTATTTAACAGATAGAAATCACAAGTAGGCAGAGAGGCAGGCAGAGAGAGTGCGGAGGAAGCAGGCTCCTGGCTGAGCAGAGAGCCCGACGTGGGGCTCGATCCCAGGACCCTGAGATCATGACCTGAGCCGAAGACAGAGGCTTTAACCCACTGAGCCACCCAGGCGCCCCGATTTTTATTATTTTTTTAAGATTTTCTTTGTTATTTGGCAGAGACACAGCGAGAGAGGGAAAACAAGCAGGGGGAGTGGGAGAGGGCAAAGGAGTCTTCCCACCAAGCAGGGAGCCCTATGTGGGGCTCGATCCCAGGACCCTCGGACCATGACTTGAGCCGAAGGCAGATGCTCAACGACTGAGCCACCCAGGTGCCCCTAGATTTCTCATTTTTTTAATTTTTTTTTTTAATTTATTTATTTGACAGACAGAGACCACAAGTAGACAGAGAGGCAGGCAGAGAGATGAAGGGAAGCAGGCTCCCTGCCGAGCAGAGAGCCCGATGCGGGGCTCGATCCCAGGACCCTGGAATCATGACCTGAGCCGAAGGCAGAGGCTTTAACCACTGAGCCACCCAGGTGCCCCTAGATTTCTCATTTTAATTCTCAGTGAAATTAAACATCTGAGTGGAAGCTTTTCTTTAATCACCATAAGAACTGTCTCCCATACGCCTGCTATCTCATGTTGGAATGACCTCCTTAGACGCTTTCTTTTCACCACATCCATCTTATCCATCTGCTTTCTCTACTATATGACATCTTTAGTGTCTACTGAGGTGTGACTTGACACCAATGGATTTCACACCTACTCTGCATTGTAGGGTCTCTCTCCTATATGTGTTCTTTGATGTCACTTAGACAAGGCTCCCAGGAGAAAGCTTTCTCATTTTCTGTAAAGATTTTATTTATTTACTTGACAGAGAGAGACACAGGCGAGAGAGGGAACAGAAGCAGGAGGAGTGGGAGAGGGAGAAGCAGGCTTCCCGCTGAGCAGGGAGCCCCACACGGGGTTTGATTCCAGGACCCCAGGATCATGACCTGAGCCGAAGGCAGGCGTTTAACAGCTGAGCCACCCAGGCACCCCAGTCTCCCACATTTACTACATACATAGGGCTTTTCTCCTGAATGGTATATGATGAGTGGGGACTTAAGGTCTTCTGTCGATCGCTGCATTCACATGGTTCTTCTCTTGTATGGGTTCTTTAATGTACAGGGAGTTGTGACTTCTGTGAGAAAAATTTCCCACAACCCACTGCATCCATAGGGTTTCTCTCCTGTGTGTGTTCTCTGGTGTGTAATGAGTAGTGATTTAGTGCTAAAGGCTTTCCAATTTACCATATCGGAAAGGCTTCCCCCCAGTATGAACTCTCTGATGTAAAATGCATTCTGTCTGCCACACGAACGCTTTCTGACATCAACTGCATTTGTAAGGTTTCTCCCCCTATGAATTTTCTGTTGTAAAGCAAGCTCTGACCTCTCGATGAAAGCGTTCAGACATTCTTTACACGAAAGGGGTTTTTCTCCAGGGTGAGTTCTTTGGTGTTCAAGGAGCTGTGACCTATGAATGAAAGCTTTTGACACTGACTTCATTCCCTGGGCTTTTCTCCTGTATGCGTTTTATGATGTAAAGTGAGACTAAACTTCAGAGACGAAGTTCCTCCACATCCCTTGCATCCATAGGGTCTCTCACCTGTATGAATTCTCTCACAGTTAATGAGATGTAGCTAACTAATGAAGGCTTTCCGACATTCATTACATTCATAGGGTTTCTCTCTGGTGTGAGTTCTCCGATGCAAAATCGCATGGGATTTGTCGGGAGAGGCTTTCCCACACTCACTGCATTCATAGGGTTTCTCTCCTGTGTGGCGCTTCTGCTGTAGAGTGAGCTGAGACTTACTACTAAGAGCCTCTGGACATTCTCTGCACTCATAAGGCTTCTCTCCTGTGTGAGTGCTTCGACGGAAAATAAGTTCTGTCTTTGGAATAAAAGCTTTCAGACACTCATTGCATTCACATATTTTCTGTCCTGCGTGAATTCTCTGGTGTACCATGAACTGTGATTTCTGGGGGAAAAATTTTCTGCATTCACTGTATCCATAGGGATTCTCTCCTGTGTGACTTTTTGGCGTAGAAGTTGTGACATACAGTTTAAAGACCTTTGACACTCACTACATTTATAAAATCTCATTCCTATATGACTCCTATTCAGGCACAATGTCTTACTGACAGCTTCTCCACAATCATATTCACAGCAATTCCAGAATGAGTGTTTTTGTGCATAGTGTTGAGAAATAACTTTTCGGGGCGCCTGGGTGGCTCAGTGGGTTAAAGCCTCTGCCTTCAGCTCAGGTCATGATCTCAGGGTCCTGGGATTGAGCCCCGCATCGGGCTCTCTGCTCAGCAGGGAGCCTGCTTCCCCACCCTCTCTCTCTCTCTCTGCTTGCCTCTCTGCCTACTTGTAATCTCTGTCTGTCAAACAGATAAATAAAAAAATCTTTTAAAAAAGTAACTTTTCAACTTTTTTACTTATATAATTTCCGTTCTGGAAAGTAAATCTAAATTATGTTTTCAAGTTTTTCCATTTGAATCAAAATGCTCCAAGTCTTTTCTCAGGTGAAATATTTTGTTGAATACATCACGTTCCTGGTGCCTCTCTGGGAGATCCAGCCTGTCAGTTTTCCTGGAGCCAATCTATACCATCATCAAGGTGCCAGGTATCTTCTAGGAAGGACCAATGAATGTGTATGTGATTAGGTACTAGAAGGGGCCAACTTTCATAACAAGGGTCAAGGGATCAAGGAAAGAAATGGTGTTCTGAATAGAATACGAGTTAGAGGCATCCACTAGAAGGAGAAGAGAAAATAAAAGGGAAGCAGAGGGACATAAAAGTCATAGTTAAGGGAAAAACCCATGTGTATCTGGAAGCTTAATTCTGAACATAGGTGAGATGCTGAGGAGGAGGAAGGCAATGTGAGCAGTGTTGGTGAAGAGTGAAGATGCTACGAAGAGAGAATAACCAAGAAAGCTGGTGCTAGTAAAGTTCCAGATCTGACAGAGTGCAAAGACATAAAGGGCCTAGCTCCTTTTTTTTTTTTTTTTAAGTTTATTTATTTTTTAGTAATCTCTTCCCCCAAAGTAGGGCTTAAACTCATGACTCCAAGATCAAGAGCGGCATGCTCTACTGACTGAGCCAGCCAGGTGCCTCAAGAGTTTAATGGTTTTTTAAGTTGTGCTCTCAAAACAACGTATCAAAGGTTCTAGCTCCTTAGGCTTTCACTCATGGACCTGGCTTTTAGCCAGTCACTGAGATGGCCCTTACTGCTCATTCTTCCCTCTACAACCCATGACTCCCTGCTCCAGATGGAGGACGGCTGCAAGTCTGGAAGCCTAACAATCTGCATGTGGTTAAACAAACCAAGAGCTTGGTCTTTGGAACCTCTGAAAATGTAGGAAGGGACTGTTTCAAGTTAGCACTTCAGCAAAGTGAAAAACTTCCATTTGGGCGGTGACAGCAAGAACATTTCTCCAGGTTTAGACAGACACAAAGGTTCTACCATCTATAAATCCGAAGTTCAAAGACTTTAAACATTCAGAAAACGTGTAAATTCCAGCATTAAGAAAGGAATGGCAATAGACTGGGGTTTCACTAAGGGTCCTTACTCACAGACACGAGGTTGCTGTAATTTTGCACCATTACATCTCAGTGTAGGTTCTTCTGAAGAGCACCTAGTAGCTGCCACTCCTCTGATGTGAGATCCACAACCACATCCCTAAATGACAGTGTTCTCTGTAACTGCATATTCTTGTTTCAACTGACTTTTCACTCGGTGATATGGAAAAATCCATATGAATTTATTATGGTCATTTTCACAATACATTATATATCCAAGGGTTGGCAAATCCAGTTTCCCTTTGCGGAAGAAACTTAAAAACTCATTAAACGTATTCTGCCATTCAAAAATCAACTAATGTAACTCACTAGATTGACAGAGTCAAGAATAAAAATCACATCACCATGTCAATGGATGTAACACAGGTGAGCAAAACTACTAAATGGTTCATTAAGATTTGTACATTTCATCGTATATAAATTTTACATCAAAATAAATAAAAGCACTATAAATAAATATTAAACCCCAAGTTAATGATATACATGCTGGAGTATTTGGGGAGCACTTTGCTAATGTTTGCAATTTACTTCGAAATACATCAAAAAACAAAGGAGAAAGGGATGCCTAAATGGAGAGGCAGGTTCTTTTGATATCCTGAGGCTCAATATCCAATATGGCAGGGTGATGGTTTCCTCATGACAAAAATAAACAATTCTTGGGACACCAGCTCAGGGTCCTACAACTCAGCTCGATTCTGACATTATCTACCTGCAGATAGCATCCGATGCCACCATTTAAGGGTTCAGTCCCACAAGACTGCCCTTCCCCTCTCCCATTTCAGATGCCAGTCACAAGTCCAGATTGTCACCTGTACTTCTGATCGACGGGCTATCAGTCAGAGGTCCCCACAATTTCCTCCTCACGTTCAATTCATCTGTTAGAGTAGCTCAAAGAACTCAGAGAAACATGTTACTTTCTAGATTAGCAGTTTACTGTGAAAGGAACACAGGAACAGCCAGACAAGAGAGATGTGTAGGGCCAGGTACGGGGAAAGGGCAGGGGGCTTCCATGCACTCTCCAGGTGCACCACTCTCCCCAGTCTCCGCTTGTTCACCAAATTGGAAGCTGTCCTTATGGGTTTTTATGGAGGCTTCACTGCACAGGCATGACTGACTAAATCACTGGCCACAGGCAACTGATTCAACCTCTTGCCCTTTTCCCACTGCCTTATGTCAGGGGGTGTGACTGCAAGCTCCAAACCTCTAATCCCATGGTTGGTTCTCCTGGCAACCAGCCCTCATCCTTGGATGCTTCCAAAAGTCATTGTTCACATCACAAAAGATATTGTTATCACTCTCAACATTTAGGAAATTTCAAGGATTTGGGGAGCTATGAGCCAGGAACTGTGGACAGGACCAAATATAGATGAGAGACATATTTTTGGTTGTCTGAATGACCAAATGTATATTTCTTATGAATCACAATATCACATAGGTGATAAAGCAAGTGCAGTAAAATGTTAATTACAGAATCTAGTTGGTTGGTATACGAATGCTCACTGTAAAATTTTTTCAACTTTTCCTTATATCTGAGATTTTTTTATAACAAAAAAAATCAGGAAAACACTAGAAAAAAAGCATATAATAAAATTTAACACGCTTGAGGAGCCTGGGTGCTTCAACTGGTTAACCAGCTGCCTTCAGCTCAGGTCATGATCCCAGGGTCCTGGGATCGAGCCCCACATCAGGCTCCCTGCTCAGCAGAGAGCCTGCTTCTCCCTCTCCCTTTGCCTGCCTCTGCCTACCTGTGTTCTCTATTTCTCTGTCAAATAAATAAATAAAATCTTTAAAAAAGAAAGAAAGAAGGAATACTTGAAAATATTGGCAAGACCTCAATACTCAAAACTACAAAACTCTACTGAAACACATTAAAGAAAACATGAAAGAATCCAAGAAAATGCCATGTTCCTGGATTAGAAAATTCCATGATACAGGGGCACTGGATGGCACAATTGGTTGAGTGTCTGACTCTTAGTTTTGGCTCAGGTCATAATCTCATGGGTCACAGGATCAAAGGTTATGTTGGGCTCTGCACTCAGCAAGGAGTCTGCTTGAGACTCTCTCCCTCTGCTCCTCTCCCCACTTCTGCACACGTGCTCACTCTTCCTCACTCCCTCTTTCTAAATAAACAAAATTTTAAAATCTTAAAGAAGAGAAAATTCCACAGTATAAAAATGTTTATTATCCCCCAAACCGATAGAGCCAAGCAACTGGATAAAACCAATATCCTAGGAGGGGTTTTGTGGAAACTGACAAGCTGATTCTAAAATTTATAAGAAAATACTAAGGGCCAAAGCAAGAAAGCAATCTGGAGAAGGGCCCTGAAAGACACCAAGAACGTTAGCAAGAAGAACAGTGAGAGGCAGCTGCAGTGGTCCAAGTGACCTATGTTGTTGGCGCTGACTAGGTGGTACTGTGGTAATGAAGAATGACAGATCTGAAGTCTACTGTGTAAACAGAGCCAACAGGATTTGCCCTAGAGAATGGGAAACAGAGATTGATAAAAGCATAAGAAAGGGAGATGTGCCCATTGGCTTCTGTATTGTCTACAGCTGCTGAGAAGTTTGCTGACCCCTCATGTGAGAAATTAGGAGAAGCTATGAACTGAAAGTGGGAAACTATGGAAGGAATAGGTTTCAGGTGAGACTAGGAGCTTGGTTTGGGAAATGATTAGCTGGACATATCTGTAGAGATGTGTACCTTAGAGATGTCAGGGAGTCAGTACGATGTAGGGGAGAAGTGCAGGCTAGAGATATAAGGAGGAAGCCATCACCATACGAGTGCTCCTTAAACTGTGAACTGGATGAGAACACTACGGAGTGAGCATAAATACAACAGATGAAGGAATGAGCCCTGAGATACTCTGGGGATTAAGATAATAGGATGGGAGACAAGACAAATTACAAAAAAAAGTTGAGCCCTACAAGCGGCCAATAAGGCAGAAAATCCAGACAGCATGGCATTCTGAACACGAAATGACAACAGTATTTTAAGGAAGAAGTATCGACAATACCCGATATAACGCTGAAAGTTCAAATAAAAACTGAGCTTGGGATTTAACAACATGAAGTCATTGGTGATCCCGATAAAAACCACTTTTAGAGGAAGGAGGAAATTAAAAGCAACTGGAGCGGGTTCAAATAAGAAAGGGAGGAGGGACTAGTGATACTGATTTTGGGCAACTCTTTTGGTTATTGAGGAAGACCTTGTGCCTAAGTGCCAGAAA
>RCUC01069961.1:0-40418 GCA_003697995.1 Taxidea taxus jeffersonii | reverse complement strand
AAGCACTTTGACAATGATCAGAGGTGGACATGGCCCACCTGTTGCAATTCTGTTTGCAGGGACAGTGGAGTCCCCCTTTGTCGATGCTGACATTCTGATAAAGAAAGACCCCTTTCCACTTTCATGAAGCTTTTAAAATAAGTGACAAACTGTGATTTAAAAAAAAATTTTAGGGGTGCCTAGGTTGGTCAGTGGGTTGAGTGTCTGCCTTTGACTCAGGTCACATTACCAGGATCCTGGGATCAAGCCCCAAGTTGGGCTCCCTGCTCAGTGGAAGCCTGCTTCTCGCTCTCCCTGCTTGTGCTCTCTCTATCTGTCAAATAAAGAAAGAAATTCTTTAAAAAATAAACAAATAATGTCCTATGGTGAGTGCTGTGAAATGTGGAAACCTGGCGATTCACAGACCTGTACCCCTGGGGATAAAAATACATTATGTTTATTAAAAATTTTTTTAAAAAATTAAATAAATAAATAACACTTTCTTTAAACCTAAACACAAAACTGTAGAGACAATCAAGTGGGCAGGAGGATATATGTAACCCCCAAGACAGTGAAGGATGCTCTTTCAGGGATAATTCAGGAACATTCTTTTACCAGCCAATAATTTCCTTTCCATGGGAGCAAACCAGGAGGCCTCAGGCTGAGCTGCTTCTCCTCAGTGTCAGAAACGTCTCGTACTCTCCTAGAAAAGAGCATTTTCCAGTTGTCCTGGGTGTGATAGCATGCTTTATTCTGTCGTCCAAAATGAAAGGGTCCTACCCTTCCTGATGAATGACAGGCGTGTGAAGAAGCACCCAGATGAAGGGCAGGAGAAGGATCTGGCCCCATTTCAAGGTTGACTGCACCCAAGCCAATCCCCCCAGGGAGCCCAAGTCCCTGGGAATAGTGGGTAGACAGAGGGCAGGCAGTCAGCACCTGGAGAATGGAATGTGGAAAATCGAGCTCTGCCCCCAGCTGTTTAGTTGACTAATGTTCAAATAACAGCGGTCCAACTGGTAGGGCAGGAGGGTCAAGCAAATTATGGTTTCTGTAGCTTTTTTCTCTCTGGATAAGAGAATAAACATTTTTGTGGAGGAGAGTAAAAAAAAAAAAAATTAATTAGTGGCAATTCAACTCCCAAAAAGCTTTAAAAAGAAGCATTGGGGACGCCTGGGTGGCTCAGTTGGTTAAGCGGCTGCCTTCGGCTCGGGTCATGATCCCAGCGTCCTGGGATCAAGTCCCACATCGGGCTCCTTGCTCGGCAGGGAACCTGCTTCTCCCTCTGCCTCTGCCTGCCACTCTGCCTGTGCTTGCTCCTGCTCTCTGTCTGACATAAATAAATAAAATCTTAAACATAAATAAATAAATAAATAAATAAAAAGAAGCATTGACCATTGCCTCTTCTGACATGTTTCAATAGTCCACTTTGGGATGCTGTACTCGTAATGATGAAATTGCTATAAGGAAAACAGCAGTGACCTTGGACATTGCTGACCAAGGAGTGGCTTCCTCAGGAGGTCACTTGATGTCTCTCTAGAGCCAACAGGTTTCACTTTGGGTCACCGACACATGCTTCTCAAGTTGAGTCCATGCTTGGCAGCGAGGAATGGCCCAGCCCATCAGCCACACATCCCAGGGTGGGGACTGAGAGCAACACCACCAGGATGAGACTCCCAGCCTGCCACTTGGCTGCCGAGTGACCTTGGCACGTCACTTAACCTGGCCATGCCTCCATTTTCTAATCTGTAAACAAGGGTTGTAATTCTGCCCACCACTTGGGGGTAATTGTAAGGATTAGTTGAGGGAATGTCTAGAAACTGTGTCCTGCAGAGCCAGGCACATGGACACGCCCCATAAAGGTCAACCGCTATTGTTAATGACCACGATATGGTTTATTCAGAATAACGCAGAAAAAGACCTACATCATGGAAAGTCTTGAAGGCCACAGAAGAATGATAGGCAGTATTGAAATTAGCTGTAGAAAGCAAGATTTCTTTTCCTAGCGAGGAACTATGTAAAAAGATGCCATCCTGAGGTCCCCACAGCTGGCACATAAAACGAATATATATAAAGCAACTCCAGGATCTTCTCGTCCTTTTGGCTTCCCTGTTTCCACAGACCACCCTGCTTGGCGGCCACTTACAATGGTGCCTCAGACACAGAAAGTGGTCCATGAAAGTCAGCAACTACTGTGGGGGTGGTCATCTTCCATATTAATGCTATTCTTAATCTGGATAGGGAACATCACCCAATGGTGTAAAGGGACTTATACAGTGTGGGTGAAAATGCTTTGCAAAGTGGAAGGTATTTTACAAAACTAAGGTAGCATTATTCCCCTGCCACCCCCCTCTGGAGAGTGAAGCGCTGACCACGGGCTCTATTTCGTGCAGAAGGAGCCAAACGGTGTTACTTTATGTGAACTTCACTTCTAAGAGACTCTCCTGCAGTCTGGAGAAGGATGGCTGGCATGGGCTTTCCTCCAGCTTGCCGGACTTTCACCCGTGTGGGGTTCGTGACATCCATGGAGATCCCGACCATTGACCGTTACAATGTTCACGGAGTCAGGGGGTTGACCCAGCCCTGTTCTTAAGCCTGCTTAACTATTTGGAGAAGAGAACAATGAAGCTTGAGAAGCCTGGGGACCTGCTTGTTTCTGGTGAGACCGTGTGCAGAGGGGACTCTTCGGACAGGTGTCTGTGGACTCGCAGCCCGGGTCCCACCCCCAGGGCTGGGACAACTCCAAGCTCAGCTTTGTGCCAGGCAGATACTGGACACCAGGCCAGACACTATCTAGACAGCTCCTTAAGACCTGGTTAATTGGGAGCCTTTCATTACCAGTTAATGGACAAACATTTCCCTGTTCACAGAGAAAAGCAAGCTGCTTCTTCTTCCAGGGTGCTATTTCTCTCTGATGAAATCCACCCTCTCCAGCCATGATACACACACGTTCTTGCTCCCCTCATTCAAATACCCCCTTAGCTGAATCTATGATGACATCTGTTGGGTGACTGTCCCCTCGCTTCGCCTTTATGCTGTCTGTACGATGGATCTAATGGCTGTATTTAGAACACTGTCCTAAGTCCTAAGATTTACAAAACAAGAGAAACATGGATTCATTGCTTTCTGGGAAGGTAAAAGAAGTCCCTGCAGCCCAACTATCTGAACATGTTTCTATTTGTTGCTACAGTAAAAGATTTTTCTTGCAAAGGATAATGGGAAGAAATCATCATGCTGTTAATAGTGAACATTTATTGGATACTGTTTACCAGACACCCTGCTGTACCTTCTCCCTGAAATGTCTCTGAATCCTCTCAGAGACCCATAAAATAGGAGCTGTTTATCATCATCCCCATCGAGTGATAATTGTCCTAAGATTACTCGGTCAGTGATGGAGCTGGAAGGAAACCCTTGTAGTTAGGTTTAACCCTTGTGGTCTCCTCTCTGTTTCTTGACATTCATTCGTTGGTTCATTTGGCAAACTTTTGCATCAAAGTGTAAAGATGCCAAGGCATTAGGAATAAAATATAACAAGAAGCAAATGTGTGTATCAGCATCTCTGTCCTGTTGGAGCTTCCCATTGCCACACGATGTGGGGCAGCCCCAGGATGCATCGCTCCGGTATCTCTTGAAAAGAATCTGCCTGGTGGAGGCTAGTTGGTGGACAGCTTCCACCTGCTGCGTCTTGAGATGGACTGCATTCATGTCAAGGCCATGACCGATGCTGCAGAGCCGGCCCATTCCCGCCCTCTCTGGCCCTCCTCTGATGGGCAGTCCTTGCTGTGGGGCTGACACTTTCTCAAGAGGGGCACCGCTCTCTAAAGCTTCTCCCCTGCCTCCTCTCCTTTCCCACGTGGCAAGCCTGCATTGGGATCTGAAGACTCTCTCCACCTTCTCCTGCTCCTTCCCCTTCATCCTTCACCATGTTAACCCAATAAATCTCTTGCACATCACACTCCATCATGGCATTTGCTTCTCAGAAGACTCAAACGGATGCATCCTTTATGCAACATCACTGGGAACTGCCCTGTCCCTAAAATCAGGGGTTCGGACGCCCCACTGTCTGAGCACAGCCTCTAATCCTGCAGGCTTGCATGTTTGGACTCTCCCCATTAGGTTGGATCTTCTCCCACTCACGTTTGCTTGTTCTTTGACCTGCCTTCTTTCCCTCTCTTGTCTCTACCTCCCGATCCATTTGGCTTGGGTAAAGCCCATGATCCCCAGTTTCTGGGTTTATCACCAGGTTCCTTGATAGTATTGGAGGGCACTGTTTGTTGTGGGGTATCTCCCCACACATTACAGAACATTTAGCATTCTCGGCTCCTGCCCACCGAAATCCACTCGTGCTCTTCATCATCAGGACAACCGAAAACGTCTCTGCCTGCTTTGAACACCAGGGCAGTGTAGTACCTCCTCTCCTCCACTGAGAATCTCTGGTTTATTCTCTCATTAGTTTCCTTGCCATTGTCCTTCCATCATATCTGCCTGAAAGCACTCCAGCTTGGGAAGACTAGAGCTGACTACTACCTGCTTTCTGCTGCAAGGAGAGGCCGGAATGCTGCTGGGATCGATCACACACGTGGAAAGCTCAATCTTGCTCTCAGTCCTCATCATTAAACCCAAACAGGCTCCTGACACCAATGGCAAGCTAGTGAGCTTGCTCTTCCATTCTACAGGATGACCATCAGAAATTTCACACTCCTAAAATCTCTGATCCACAGTGCCCACAAACCCTAGAAGAGAATTTTGTCTATTACTTCACAAAGAATAAATATCGTCAGACCCTTCATCCTGGGCTTCCCGCCCATGACAGCTGATTCCTGATCTATCTGCCTCCTCAGGTCCATCCTATATCTGGGGAAAACCATCCCACGGTCAGGATCCCACCTCACCCATGTTGTCACTGCTATTAAAAAACTTATGTATCCCTTTTGCTCTCCTCCAGCTCTCTCCTAACTGCATCTCACCACCAGCAAACACGTGCTTCTTTCTCCAACACAAGAGATCCATCATTTGGATGAAATACGTAATACGATTTCACATGTTGTCTCAATAATGCTTCATCCTGGGGAGTGGCTTAGCTTAAGAATTGAAAAAAAAAAATAGCTCCCTTCCCTTGATTCTACATCACTTCTAAGGATGGTCAGCCCTCTTTAAAAGACTCCCTACCCTCATGATATCTCTTTTCTTTTCTCTCGCTCACTCCTAAATCCTTTTAATTTGAGGCCCATTCCCAACACTGCAGTCAAAACTCATCTTGCCAAGATGACTAAAGACCAGATTCAATAGGCATTTATGGCCCTCAGCTCACTTGACCTCTTGGCAGCATCTGCCAAGTTGATGGTTTCTTGTAGACCCACTTTCTACCTCTGGCTCCTATGACGCCCATACCTCCTGGTTTCCTCCTGCCTTTTGGCCATCTTCCTCCAATGGCAAACTTAACTTTTCTAACCATCCCTTGAAAACCGGTATTTTCAAAATTTCTGTGCTAGGCCCTCCTTCCTTCAAACTTTTTTTTGGGACTATCCCCCTGGATTCTCCTACACCTTATAATCCATATGCCAACAGCTCACAAAAGCTGGTCCAGTCCTTTCTCCTAAACCACAGACCCCTGTGTCTGAGTATCATCCATGTAAGTTTACATTTGGCTGTCTTCCAGGTTCAAACTTCTTGCTTCTAGATCTGTCAAGTTTCAGTGGCTGAGAACATGAGCTATTCTAGACATTTTAAGCAAAAAGGGATTTCTACAGGGAATTGCATGCTTATCAATTTTTGAAAAGACTGGAAAAGGCTCTGAGTGAGGTGCCCAGGAATGACACCTAGAATCACACTGGAGAATGAACCCTCTAGGAGAAGTGCTATTTTTGCCACAACAGGAAGCTGAGGAATTAGAAACCCACAGTCCTGAATGTAGGCTTGGTTCTGATCAACTGTCAGGTAGCTGTGGCCAGAATCACTTGATCTAGAGGCTCTGATACCTGCTTGATTTGCATCAGCAGGATGGATACTTCAGGCTCTACTGTCTCCATTTTGAATCCAAGACTCCCATGACTATAGCTGCCCTATACTACATCAATGACTATATCGATGGATCTAAGCCACCTTTGAAGCTTTAACTGCAAGGGAGTGTGGGAAATGTAGTTTTGGCTGTCAAGACTCCAGAGTACAGGACAGGCCACTAGAAGGAGTTTAGACTAGAGGTCAGGTGAGCCAACCCACTATATCCTCCACTACATCAAAAAGAACTCATCATTTCCCCAACAGGCTGATTCTCTCCTACTATCCTGTGCTTCTGCAAATGGCACTCCCTCTACCCAGTTGGTCAAGTCTGAAATAAGGAGCACTGCCTCTGAGCTCTTCTCCTCCAAACCATACCCAATTCATGCTGTTCCACCCCATATGTTTTTTTCATTCTATCCGCTACTCTCCCTCCCATGCAGCCATTGTCTCTTACCCGAACCCCCGCTGTTATTTTCACCCAACCAGTGTCTCTGCATCCATCTCTGTCCCTTGGTCATGTATTCTATACCACATAGCCAGAGTGATCTTAGTAAAATAACAATATGAACAATGACACTTCTCTGTTTCACGTCTTAATGGTTCATTTCACATGCATCATGTGCTCTAGCCTTTAACCTCCACCAAGGCAAGGACTATGTGCATCCCCAGAACCTAGCACAGTGCCTGGAACAGAGTAAATACTGTTGCTACTATGGCAAAAAATCTTGTTCCTCCTCATGTGGTAATCCAAACAATCCTATCCTCGTGTGGTCATCAGCCAGGTTTCTTTCTGCCTGGTCATAAGCAATAATTGAGTAAGAGAAGCACAGCATTGAACAAAGGGGTCAATAGGGATATGAGCTTCCTGGTGTTTGAAGTCAATCCCTCAGGATAAAGTTGCCTTTGGAGATGCATATGTTGTGCTTCAAAAAGTTTGAAGGTGGGGCGCCTGGGTGGCTCAGTTGGTTAAGAATTTGTCTCTGGCTCAGGTTATGATCTCTCTCAGTGTCCTGGGATTAAGCTCTGTGTCAGGCCCCCCTTCTCGGCGGAGAGTTTGTTTCTCCCTCTCCCTTTGTCCCTCCGCCCCTCCTCCCCCGTTCATGCTCTCTCTCAAATAAATAAATTAAAACAATAAATAGATAGTTTGTGGGAAACAGAGGATCCAACTTGTTTTCTTATCACTTTGTCTTGCCCTACTGGTAACTCATTCTCTTTCTGCCCTCCCTCCTTACTCTTTTTCCTTTTTCACTTAACCTCTTTTCTCTACTCCACCACTACTTTTCTCATTTAATATCCATTCCCTTGAAAGCCTAATGGAAACCTCTAGGACCTTCCTATCATCCCTGGTCCCTTGTAATGGACTTCCATGTCAAACTGCCACTGCATGAGTAAGGGTTTCATAGCGCTTCCTCTACAAAATGCTCTCCCTTCCCAGAAGTTCTTTTCCTGGAACCTTTGCCCCAAACCCCAAGATTTCACTTACGGCCAGGGTTCTGCCAGCCCCGTGCAGCTATGTTCTGTTGTGGCTGTTCCTCTCAGCCAGGGTATTTTTTGTTTTTGTTTTTGTTTTGTTGTTTTTAAGATTTTATTTACCTATTTGACAGAGATGACAAGTAGGCAGAGAGGCAGGCAAAGAGGGGGAAGCAGGCTCCCTGCTGAGCGGAAAGCCCGATGGGGGGCTCGATCTCAGGACCCTGAGATCATGACCTGAGCCGAAGGCAGAGGCTTTAACCCACTGAGCCACCCAGGTACCCCTCAGCCAGGGTTTTAAGAACATCTTTTAATAATCTGGAAATACATTCTTGGAACTAAATTCAGAATGTCCCTGGAGGATCAGACTTCAGAAGAAAACAGCAACTTTAGTCAAGGTACTTCTTACCTTTACTTACATCAAAACAGTACAACATCAGCATCATGACAGGAAGCACACAGTCATGCAGACCACAACACGTTCGTGGGCAGGGTCCAGAGATGTGCTCACAGTGCCCTCCACTTGGGAAGTCATGTTCACCAGCTTTCCAGTTCCCCAACAATTGCCTGTTGCTTCTTTCTTTTCTTTTCTTTCCTTTTTTTTCTTTTCTTTTCTTTCTTTCCTTCCTTCCTTCCTTTCTTTCTTTCTTTCTTTCTCTCTTATTAACATATAATGTGTTATTTGCCTCAAGGGTACACGTTTGTGAATCACTTCACAGCACTCACCATAGCACATACCCTCCCCAATGTCCATAACCCCACCAGCCTCTCCCTACCCCCCTACCCCCAGCAACCCTGTTTGTTTTGTGAGAGTAAGAGTCTCTTAGGGTTTGTCTCCCTCCCCATCCCATCTTGTTTCATTTTTTCCTTCCCTACCCCCCAAACCCCTGATGTTGCCTCTCAAATTCTTCATATCAGGGAGATCATATGATAATTGTCTTTCTCCAATTGACTTATTTCAATAAGCATAATACCCTCTAGTTCCATCCACGTTGTTGTAAATGGCAAGAGTTCATTTTTTTTGATTCACCTGTTGCTTCTTAATGTCATCTCTCTTTTCTTTCTTCCTTTCTTTTTTGATTCGCCTGTTGCTTCTTAATGTCATCTCTCTTTTCTTTCTTCCTTTCTTTCTTTCTTTCTTTCTTTTTTTTTTTTTTTTAGTTTTTGATGTTGTGTTCATTGATTCATTAGTTGCATATAATAGCCACTACTTGTCTCATCACATGCACCATCTCTTGGGCTTTGGGTTGGATGCTGTTCCAGGAGGAGGTGAGAGCAAGCACAGAAGTTAAAGGATGTTGAATAAGCCTGAAGATTCTGTTACCTGTTTCTATGCATATCATCTATCTGCAAAATGCATGCTCTCATGGCTAACACGGAGGCTGCTAGGAAGGGACACGCTGGCCCTTACTCCTCCTTCCTGCACTTCCTGCAGCAGGAAACCATGTGCTGAGAGCAGACCAGTGCATGCACTTTTTTATGTCCTCTATCTATCTCCTTTTTAATGATATGTGCTGTGGTTTGTGATCTTTTGAGCATCTGGGACACACCTCTCCACTTGCTGAGACAGTTTATTCACCCGCTTACTCATAATTTCTTTCATTCATTTAACAAACACTTGCTGAGCACCTACTATGTGCTTTGCTAGAAGAGTACATCGACAGAAACCACAGAGCAGGCGCTCAATACATATGCATTGAGTTAATGAATACATGATCCTCCCCTAGATCCTAGAACTCCTGAGTACTGGAAATGATGGAATGCGACTCCTGCCTGGTGTTGTACTGGTTCCATTAATTCACACATGTGTACATGGAGCTGGAAAAGCCCTCTTCACTGCACTGCCAATGTCCATGCTGTACTGTTTCCCTTAATGGCAGAAATGTGAGTCTTATTTGCCGGGCTTCCCCGTGCAAATCCCTGTGATGTCCTTTTTCCTCACCTCCCTCCCCCAAGGCCTTGAATCGCTTCTG
Source organism: Taxidea taxus jeffersonii (assembly GCA_003697995.1). Taxonomy (NCBI): domain Eukaryota; kingdom Metazoa; phylum Chordata; class Mammalia; order Carnivora; family Mustelidae; genus Taxidea; species Taxidea taxus. The sequence goes on along the minus strand of RCUC01069961.1, from coordinate 30,999 downwards.
GTCACCTCCACAGACATTGAAATGCTGCTTAGTTTTACCCAAGTGCATCTAGGGAGCGAGAATTTGTATTTGCATCTGATAGCAACTTCTTTTTCTCCATTTCTCTAGACTATTTTTCTAGAACATAACAGTTCCCATCTATTCAGGGCTTGCTATGAGTCTTAGTGCTTAAGCTGTCTAATGGTCTTTATATGAATTCATTTGTTTAACGCTCACACCTATGAGAAAGGGGGTTCTTGTTTGTCCTTGTCTTAGAGATGCGAGAACTGAGTAGGGAGAAAAATGAATCTGTGCCCAATGGCACAGCTGAAAGTTCAGAGCTCCCACCTGAACCCAGGCAGTCTTGTGCCAGAGCACAGTTAATTTCCACACCTGCCTTTCCTCAGGCAGGGGTCCTGGGAGGCCACTCCTATCTACAGAGGGGCCCGTCCACAGACCCATCTCCTATGCATTCTGTTGGGGCTTTTAAGGAGCATCATAAAAACACCCCTCTCTTCAAAAAATGCATAGGATCAGGGGTGCCTGGGTGTCTCAGTGGGCTAAGCCTCTGCCTTCGGCTCAAGTCATGGTCTCAGGGTCCTGGGATTGAGCCTCTCATCAGGCTTTCTGCTCGGCGAGGAGCCTGCTTCCCCTTCCCTCTCTCTCTGCCTGCCTCTCTTCCTACTTGTGATCTCTCTCTGTCAAATAAATAAATAAAATCTTTTTTAAAAATGCATAGGATCAGACAGATGGAGCTCAGAACCTGAGCTTTATCCTGATGAAGCCAGGATGCAGGATGTGGCCAAGGTAAATGATCAAAGGGGCCTATGAATGCTCTCACCCCTGCCACCTCCATTCCCATTCCCAGTCTAGACCTTAGGACAACCCATGTGAGAGAACATTCTGGCCCGCAGAGTAAGTGCATTTATCAAGAATTGCTGCCTCGACCTAGATGGGGTCAGAGAGAAAAGAGAATGGGCCAAAGCTCCAAGTTTCAGTCTTTGAGGAACACTGCCCCACTGTACTTGTTTCTTGGGGCTGCTGTCAGAAAACCAGGTTAGAACAACAGACACACAGTCTCTCACAGTTCTGGACGCCAGAGTCCAAAATCAAGGCCGTGCACCCTGCCAGTGTGTAGGATCTATCTTTGCCTCTTCCAGCCCCTGGTGGCTGCCGGCATTCCTTGACCTGTGACCTCATCATCCCAATCCTGGCCTTCATAGCAATATCGCTGCCTCCCCTACTTGAGCCTTCTCCTCTCTGTCTGTCTTGAATCCCCACTGCCTCTGTCTTGACAAGGCATTTCAGGTCATCTAGAAAATCCAGGATCATCTCCTGTTATGGACCGAATTGTGTCCTCTGTAACATTCTTTTGTTGAAGCTCTAACCCCAAGTGTGGCTATATTTAGAGATAAGACATTGAAAAAGAAGTCACTAAGGTTAAATGATATCTTAAGTGTGGGTCCCTAATCCAACAGAACCTGTGCCCTTACAGAAGAGGAAGAGACACCAGGGATCCAGGCACAGGGAGGGAAGCCCATGCCAGGACACTGGCAGAAGGTGGGTGTCTGCAAGCCAAGCAAGAAGACCTTAGGAGATACCAACCCTGCTAGCACCTTGATTTGGGACTTGTACTCTCCAGAACGATGAGAGGTAAATTTCTGTTATTTAAGCCACCAGATGTGGTATTTTGTTATGGCAGCCCAAGCTGACTCATACCCCTTATCTCAGAATCCTTAAATCCACCAATAATGGTAGTATTGTATTATATACATAATATTAATATACATATATAGAATATATTATATATGCTTATATAATATACAATGTTATCTTATATATAATATAATATACTTATAATATAATACTATATACATATAATTAACATACAGTGTTATATTAGTTTCAGGTCCACGAGACATTGATTCAACCATTCTATACATTCCATCAGAATCCTTAAATTAGGGGCACCTGGGTGGCTCAGGGGGTTAAAGCCTCTGCCTTTGGCTCAGGTCATGATCTCAGGGTTCTGGGATCGAGCCCCACATCGGGCTCTCTGCTTGGCAGGGAGTCTGCTTCCTTTCCTCTCTCTCTGCCTGCCTCTCTGCCTACTTTTGATCTCTGTCTGTCAAATAAATAAAATCTTAAAAAAAAAAAAGAATCCTTACCTTAATCACATTTATAAAGACCTCTTTCGGAAACAAGTTAACATTTACAAGTTACAGGGATTATGACTTGATATTTCATGATCGTTATTATTCACTAAAAATCAAGGAACAATGGTTGACCGCACAATCAGACCCCTCACTTCTCCTCCAGGGAGAGGGGTGGAAAAGGCGAGGGGCAAAAGGCCGGGGCTGTTACTTGCTGATCTCGTTCCAGTTGTCCCTGGAAGCATGAGTAGACAGTGCCCCACCTCCTATGGACTGCTGGTGCTCCAGGAGCCGTCCTTCCATTCACTTTGCACTTGGAAAGCTCTCAACCTGATGCCTGACTATGGTAAGTATTAATTTAACACCAGGTCCCTCAGCTCCCTGCTAAGCCCACTCCTACAAGGTCTGCTGCAAACCAGAGCCCCTTTCACTACCATATTAACAGTCACATCTTCTGCACACGGGCCCTGGCCTCCAAACAGTAAGAACGGGGGTAAGAAGGCCAGAATATCATGATATATGGACGACATGCTGCTCGTGAGAAGTCGAGGCGGTAAATAACCAGGACTAGACTTTACCTCCAACAGGATCAACAGCTGCTGAATCAGCCAAGAAATATTTTTGAGCCTGATACTTGGCATTGTGCCACTGACAGTAAGTAAACAGACACGGTCCCCAGCCTGTCGCAGTCAGAAGTCTAAAGCAGACAGTATTGGTCTGCACAGGCAGCATAAGAACAGGGCAACAGCTGTCACGCATTAATAAGGGGCAGCAGCAGCCACGCACAGATTAAGTAGAAATTGGCAGTAAGTGGGTTTCTGGGAGGTTTCTCTACTGTACCAAGAGTCAGCGTCTCCCTGGGACAGGGACTGGAATCGAGGTCGAACCATTATTATTTCTGCCCCAGGAATTCACTACCCTTTTTCTTGTACCTTCTTCCAAAGTAGCCTCTACAAGAGTGGGAGGAATTCTGTAACTCTTGGAGAAATTAATTAACCGTATTTTTGAGCATCTGCCACGAGCGAGGCACTACAAGCTAGAAAACACCAAACCACAGGGCTTAGCACCCGATAAGAGGTCCTGGTCCCCAAGTCCGTGTTGTCAGGATGGTGGCCCATCCACCTGCCCCAGAGACAGCAAAGGCAGACACCGCGGTCTCATGCTTGTGACGTGTTACTTTATCTGTGTCGCCTCTACTGCTGAACTAGAGCGTATCACCACCACCCTCATGACAAGGATGTGAGGTCTGGAGTGATCATGACGGACAGCTAACACTGGTTGAGTTCCTCGGTGCATCCTAAGAGGGAGCTGTGTGGCAACAGAGATAAAGGAAGAGCTGGACTGCCTGATTCAAATGGGAGCCATGCCCTTTGATGGTAGTGTGACTGTGAGCAGGCCACCCCCTCAGGGCATCAGATGCACCTTGGGGAAATGGGGTAATAATACCGTTGGGTATTGGGTTGTTCTGAGGAGCAAAGGGGCGAATACACGTGAACCCTTTGGAAGAGTGACTATATGGGGGGTGCTCAGGGGAGGCTGGTGAGCTCATGATGCTGCTATTTTACAGATGAGGCAGCTGAGGCTTCAAGAGGTTTGTTAATGGCCAAAGTCACGGGCACTCAGAGGAGGAGATAGGACACAAACCCTGGCTTGAGGGGCCAGACGTTTGCCCATCGAGCTGGTACACCAGCTGCCTCTCTCATGGCCACTACATGCAAGAGCCAAGCTTCACACCAGGTTCCACTGTCCCACCCAGAAATGCCTTGGCCAGTGTCTCACAGACTGTGGGTGACAAAGCTAGGATGAGGAACCGAGCCAGCTCTAAGCGTCACTCCCCAAATACCTGCTTCCAACCCCACTGTTTACAGCTAATATCTTCCTCTAACTGCAACCTTCTTAGGCATGGGGAGCCCTTAAGGCCTGGTATCCCTTATGCCCAAAGCTGGCATCAGTGTCCCTGGGCACCTGTTCTATTTTCTGTAGCTTAATTTTGATATTTGGAAATTACCACTCGTTTTGAGCATTATCATGCACAGAACACGGTACTAAATACTAATATAAAGGGAAATAAGACAGGTACTTGCTCTCGAAGGAGTTTGTTAGTGGAGGAGATAGGCAGGGACACAAATAACACAGAGACATGAACAGGTTGAAAGAACAGAAACAGCCACCCCTCTACTGGTTTCCTAGCGCTACCAGTGGGGGATGTCACAGCCTCCCAGGTCCGGGGGACCGGGGGACACATTGCCTTTCAATCCCTCCCTGTGCACAGAGGAGCCGGAGCATTCTGGGATTGCTGAGGACCTTCCTCTAAGGCTTCTGAGCAGTGTCAAGGACACCAGGGTCACAGAGTAACGTCATTTGGCAGATGGCAGAAGCTGCCTCAGGGAAGGAGAAATGCTGATGCTAATGCCAAGCCAGAGATAGAAAGTGTTTTCTCTGAGTTAGAGAAAGGGAGGAGTGTCCTTTTCTGAATAGAAGCAGCAGATGGACCCAATATTCCAGCACTTTCTAATCACTTTGTAGGTCATAGACCCTTTTGAGCATAGAATGAGCGCGGTGGACCCATGCCACAGGAAAAAGAATGCGGGCTGATATAACACGTTGCATAGCTTCCATGGCTTCTCAGACCTTTGAAAGCCATCTGTGGTTTCCCACTGGGTCCATAAACCCTACTTAGAGTTGTGGTTGTTGTTGTTGTTGTTTTTGAATGGCTACAGACTCTCTGATACTCTTTCTTCTGGAATGAGGTCTATGTCCCTCGTCTTGAATTGGAGCAGCATTATGACTGCTTCTACCAATAGAGTATAGCTTCCAAAACTAGTTCATGAAAGATCAAGTAGTTCTATCTGGTTGACCTGCAGTGCTTGCTTTAGGGGTGCTCCCTCTCAAAACCCAGCTTCACGCTACGTGGACAGGTCCTCAGTCATGTAGTGGTGGACAGTCCTAGCTGAACCTCTCTGTTATGGGTTGAATTATATCCCGCCAAAGATGCTGAAGTCCTAACCCCCAATACTGGTGAGTGTGACCTTATTTAAAAATGGGGTCTTTGTAGATGATCCCACTAAAATGAGGTCATTAGTGTGGGCCTTAATCAAGTATGACTGGTGTTCTCAAAAAGGGGGGAATTTGGACACAGAGACAGACCTGTGTGCAGGACAGCACCATGAGAATATGAAAGCAGAGATTGGCTTGGTGGATCTACAAGCCAAGGTTGCCAAAGATGGCCAGAGAACCACCAGAGGCTAGGAGAAAGGCATGGAACAGATTTTTGCTCACAGCCCTCAGAAGGAACAAACCCTGGCTGCTCCTTAAGCTCAGAGTTTGAGTCTCCAAGACCATGAGATAATAAATTCCTGTTGTTTAAGCCACCTAATTTGTGGTATTTTGTGATGGCAGCCCAATGAACTAATAAACCATCCTCAGAGCCATTCCTGCTGGGCTCCAGGTAGGAAGTGAAGAGGCCATTCCAGAAGTGGGTCCTCCAACCCCCAGGCATTCAAGTGACCTGCAGATAATCTGGTCTTCCCAGCGGAGGTCACATACATCAGAGTAGATGCAGGCCATTGCGACTGTGTCTTACCTGGTTTCTGACCCACAGAATACGTGAGTCTAATAAAATGGTTGTTTTAGGCCACTAAGTGAGGAGTTGCTCATTATGCAGCAATGGTGAACTGGAACACTCCTGAAAACTCTTCTGACCCCTGACAACCGTAAATTATGTTCTTTTCCTTCTTTATCTGCAAAGGGAACTCTCCTGATGAACTAATTTGAGCTGAATGTCAGCGGCATCATAAAACCCAGAACTGGAAGGCAGCTTGATACTCACACTTAAACAAAACAAAAACAAATTACCCGCAATTCCAACTCCATACAAATCGAAGAGCTTTCGTTTTGTCTTTCAATCCCTGTGCATACATAATTTGCAGATAGTTTATTCAAGATTCATTCAACATAGTCATAATCAGAGTAGACATAATTTTCAAGCCCGTTTTCTTCAACTTGCCATTTATCATAGTATTTTCCATGTTTCAACATAGTCTTCATTTTAATTGGCTGCAAAGGATTTCATATGTGATTATAACACAGTTTACTCAATCATTGTCCTTTTGGCCAACATAAAAACTTTGATGTAAATCTTCTTTAATTGCAACGCTTTAATTGTTGTTCTAAATCAGGGATCAGCAAACTATGGCCTGAGAGCAAGATCTACCCACTCCATTTTTGTACTGCCTGCCAGCTAGTGGTAGTTTTTAAGGTCTTCAATAACTGAAAAAAATTTTGAAAGAATAATATTTCATGACACATGAATGTTACATAAAATTTAGAACTTAGTGTCCATAAGTAAAGTTTTATTAAAACACAGTCACACCCATTCATTTACATAGTCTGTGGCTGCTTTCACAACACAAGGGCAGAGTTGAACAGTTGGGACAGAAACAGGATGGAACATAAATCCTACATTATTTAGTATCTAACCCTTTCCAGAAAACACCTGTGGACCCCTGTTCCAGATATACTTTAAGCCACCCCTCACATCCCCCAGGATTTGTGGCCATGTTATCTTTCTTTCACTTTGTCAGGAATCTCTTTGGTTCATCTGTCAATCATTATTAATTTACTGAACAACGATTTGTGAAACATCTGCTCTTTGCTAAGTACCTGTTCTTGCTGGATGTTATCTGGATACAAAGCTAGATAAGGTTCAAAAAAAAATCCTTCCTTTCAAGGAGTTTACAGTCTAGCAAGATCTTCAAGACAAAGGCACATCTTGCAATATCACAAGTCGGAAAGCCCTGTGAAGCACTAGAGAGGCACAGAAGAAATGCTTCTTCAAGGTCCGGACTGTGGTAAGTCCTGACAGCTGGAAGATGACATCTGAGCCTCAGAGAAGGGAATGGAATAGCGGTCTCATAGGAAAAACAGGAGCAGTATGGGACACTAGCTGGCATGCATGTGGGACAATGTGGCTACAGTAGAGATGATTTAAGAAGCCAGTGGGAGATCAGACAAAAGGAGGGAGATGAAGAAGGAGGGAAGGAGGTGGAGATAAAGAAGCAGGAGGATGGAGCACCTGGGTGGCTCAGTGGGTTAAGCCTCTGCCTTCAGCTCAGGTCATGATCTCAGGGTCCTGGGATCGAGCCCTGTATCAGGCTCTCTGCTCAGTGGGGAGCCTGCTATCCCCCTCTCTCTCTGCCTGCTTGCTCAAATAAGTAAATAAAATCTTAAAAAAAAAAAAAGGAAGAAGCAGGAGTTGGAGAAGGAGGAGTTTGACACACCTGTGAAGGGAGACAACAAGGTATAAATCTGACAGATAAACCAAAACCTTCAAGTATCTACCCCAATCATTAATATTTTTTTTTATTTTTTTGGTAAGATTTATTTATTTAGTTCAGAGAGAGAGAGAGCACGTGCAAGGGGAGGGGCAGAGGGAGAGAGAATCCCAAGCAGACCTGAACCTGATGTGGGGTTGAATCCCACAATGGTGAGATCATGACCTGAGCTGAAACCAAGAGTTGGACACTCAACCAACGGAGTCATCTGGGCGATCCTCACTAATATTTTTATTCCCCTCTGGCCAAAGGCAGAGAAGACAGATTGAAATGTTTAAGTTCTTCTACCAAAGGGAAGAATGTATCCTTTCTAAAAATGCAAGAGGTAGAGATGCCAATCCGTTAACCAGGACAGGCCCTTCTCATGCAAGCCTCTGAGATGAACTGCTACATTCCATCAAAAATAAGATTAGGGGTGCCTGGGTGGCTCAGTGGGTTAAAGCCTCTGCCTTCAGCTCAGGTCATGATCTCAGGGTCCTGGGATCGAGCCCCACATCGGGCTCTCTGCTTAGCAGTGATCCTGCTTCCCTTCCTCTCTCTCTCCCTGCCTCTCTGCCCTACTTGTGATCTCTGTCTGCCAAAAAAACAAAACAAAACAAAACAAAACAAAAACACAAAAAAAACTTAAAAAAAAAAAAGATTAAATTTGAGACATTTGGATGTTTCCAAGAGGGTTTCTTATATATATCCTAGCGGGAATACTTTTGGAGCTATCAAATACAGGGCAGGTTGGGGGCAGGGTGGTTACATATAAATTTTCTCTTAAGGGTCTACATTCAGAAGAAGAGGTAAACTTTCATTCTTGTCTTTTCAGTCTTCAAATCAAGCTCACTAGTTGTTCCAAACAGCCTCTCTTTGGAATTCCATCTTCTTTCTGCAGGAAAAATAGCCGCCCCCCAACTTTACCCAGGCTTTCTATCACAAATTAGAAGGGCCTCTGAGATCAAGGCTACGGGGAATATTGCATTGATTGAAAGAGAATTACTGAGTCTAAAGAAATCTAATGCCAGTAAATATTAAGCTTCTACAAGTTTTACCCCTTCTTTAAAACTCAGCTCATGAACCAACTCTCCCGGAGCAGTGCTTGTCAAACTTTAAAGTGTTTACAACGGAGGATGTTGGCAAAATGTAGATTCTGATCCAAGAGGCCTGGAGATTCTGCATTTCTAACAATTTCCCAGTCATGCTACTGCTGCTGGTACATGCAGCAGGCTTTGAGTGGCAAGAGGCTAGACTATCCCAGCCCCCATTCATTACCCTCTTCTGAATTCTAATGACAGGTGCATTCTATTCTCGTCAGTATTTTAGTCATGTATTGTTTCCTGTTCCATGAAAGTTAGTTTTCCCAGACTATGAGATCCTAAAGGAAGGAATCTTCTCTGAGCAACGTACCTTCCAACAAAGGGTTCTGAAAAATCAGTGAACACATCATTTGAGACAGCCCAGAACAATTTCCTGTAAGACAACAGAGACTTGGGCAAAAGTACCAAGTCAGGACATCCTTGCATCCCCTAGCAGTGGTGCCCATGGGAAGTGGTCATTGCTTTGATATGCAGAGTAGGTACAAATTTGCAAGCCTTATATATGCATGAACAAGAAATGGAACCTGTTTTTCATTTCTACAACTAAATTTAATTGTAATTTCAAGCTTTACTTCCTGCCTGATTGCAGAAAGCATTTGTTTAACTACATTTAGGTGAACCCAATTAGCTCTGGGTTCCTCTGCCATGTTGGGATTTCCCTTCACCCTCCACTTGCCCTTGCCAATGTTGCCGCTGCCACTGTTCAGTTGTCAATCCGACACAGCATCCTCCTCTTGCCCCTCCCAACCCCATTCCTTAGCCCTCTTGTAAGGCTCAAGCACTTCGAAGTTCTAAAAGCCTACCTCAAGGTCTGGCTTTAAGCAGGAAACACTGTAAGTTATCAGATCAAAATATTAACCATGAAGCAGCCACATAGCATAAGCTTGTTTTCTAGGAGTTGCTCCCCAAGAGAAAGCAAAGGGAGTCCTCCAAATAAATGAGAGCTTATGTGAGTGAACACGTTTCATACTTGATGTGGTGTTCAAAGGTAGACTTGCCATAGTATGAATAATGTAAACATAAAACTTAAGCTTCAGGGCTCCTCCCCTGCACAGACCCCTTCTAAGACCCTGTTCCTAATTTTGTGTTCTTTTCCTCAAAAAGGGTCTGCACAAAACCTAGATCTGCCCCTGGCATATCAGAGGAGTAAGTGCGATGGAGAATAGTGATGGCATGGGTGCAGGAACCAGGGTAAGGGGAGATAGAACAAAGCTCAGTGCCGTGGTGGACGTGGGGTAGAATGTCCCGTGGGAGGTGTAGGTCTAAAACTGCAGATTCCTCCTTCTTCCCTTCAAAACCAGACATTTTTCCTCTTGGTTGTGCGTGCCTGTGACTGGCACCATTATCCATTCGGTCTAGTCTTAGAACCCATAGTCTAAGTATGTCTCCTTCCTTAGTAACCAGAGGAGTGGATTCTATCCCAGCCATGCTTTTTGTTTCCTTGTTTGCTTTTTGTTGTTTTTTGTTTTGTTTTAGAGAGTGGGAGGAAGGGACAGAGGGAGAGGGAGTGACAGAATCTTAAGCAGGCTCCATTCTCAGTGCAGAGCCCAACCCAGGGCTCTATCTCACAACCATGATGCGATTATCTGAGCTGAAATCAAAATTCAAACACCTAATCAGCAGAGCCATCCGGGAACCCCTATCCCAGCCATATTTTTAGTCTGTGTTTCCTCCATTCCAGTCCCACCACTGTCACCATGGTTTAGGCCGCCATTATAGCTAATCCAAATCTTGCCAGAGACTGCCAAGCATTTCCCTAATCCCCTCCAGCCTCGTCCCTCCTAGGCATTATGGTCTGATCTTCTGCTGCTTCTGTTTCTCAGGATAATCCTGACCATTTGCACGATTAACAAATCTGTGGCAAACAAGGGGGATCCTGTATGTTCGGGATGCTTCTGAGCTATGCAGGATTAGTTTAGAAGACCTCTGGCTCACTATAAGGAAAGATGAATTCAGTGAGCAATTGTTTGGTTGCAGAAATGGAAATCTACTCACTCTTGGCAAAGTAAAGGGGACATATTTAATGGATACAGAGACCCTTCCAGAACCCAAGAGCAGGAATCAGAGCAGACATCACTAGGCAGTTTATCTTTCATCTACCTGGTTTGGAGCCCAACAGTGACTCTGTCTTCCTGTGTATATTCTCTGATTTCTGATGGAAGGCCAGGTTGCTCTGCAGGCACTATTTCCCAATACAGTCCCATCCTAAGGTACTAGGGGGGTTAGGACTTCAACATATGAATTTTGGGGGAATACAATTCCGTCCAAACCATACCCCTCTGACAAGTAATCCACTCAACTTAAAGTTCTTCTTCAAGAAAATGGGGGTAATATCATCTCATATGACTTATGTGAAAGATGAATAACGGGATGGACATAGAACATAAATGAGGGTTAGTATGACTGTATGTTTTTCCCAAACAAGCCACAGGGCACCCACTTCCTGTGCTCCAACGCTGCTCTTGTGTCACATCAGATGGCACTGCTCCTGCCCTCTTCTTTTGTCTTGGGTTAATCATGGTCACTGCATATTCACACCTTGCATGGAATAAGTAGGGTATTTTAAACATCAATTTTATTATCCAGTTATGTTAATGGTCCGTGAAATAACATGTGAAGAGCCCATTAAACATTGTGAAAGAGTTTCCATTTCTTAAAATTGAGGGAATAATAAGAGAGACCAACATAATTCATTGCCGAGGGGGGAGAGAGTCTGACTTTCATCTTCAGATGCCCTTCTAGGAGACAAAACTTTCATAACTTGGAGCTCAGTATTCCAAAAGAATTTGGGGAACAGCTAAGCCTCCTAGGCATTACCCAGCAGCATGTTTTTGACCAAGAAAAATTAACAGTGTGTGTAAAGAAGCATAGGAATAAAAATTAACAGCTCGTAGTTGAGATGAATTTTGAACCAGAATGTTAATTTTTCTTCCCCCTTAATCAAATTCTATTCTGGTCTCTGACTCATACCTCATTGTAGGATCACAGTCTGTCAGTTCCAGGTATAAACTACTTAGAAAAAGATGAAGGATAAATCTATAAGCAGATCCTCCAGATCCTTCTCCTCACCTGAGACTGATACCAGCTCCTAAGCTCTCAGGAACTTCAGGCAACAATGAATTCTAATTGCCTATATATGAATCTATGATGGCCATCTACTCATTTCTTCAGAATCTTTTAGATCCTAGAATTCTAGATTCCTAGGGACACTTTGAACTTCTGGGTTCTAGGACATCATACTCTCTTAGATTTCCTCCTGCCGCATTGATCACCCATCACTTCTCACCCATCACCGTTGCTGGTTTCTCCTCTTCTTCCTGGCCCTTTACTACTGGAGATGCCAGGAACTAGACTTGGAGTTCTTTTCTTCTCTATCTACAATCATTTCTGTGATGCTTGCATCCAGTCTTATGGTTGTAGATATATTCTACAAGCTGATGATGTCTAAGTTTAGCTCTCTCCCTGTGAACTCCAGACCCATGTGTCAAGCTGCCTACTTGGCTACCTGACAGGCATCTGAAATGTAACTCTCCCAAAATCCAACTCTTGATCTTTCCCCACAAATTTGCTCTATCTCAGTCAATGTCAACTACATCCTTCCAATTGCTTAAGCCAAGGCCAAGAACTCCTGATGTGACTTTGACTCATCTCTTTATTTCATATTTAACTCCTAAGCCAATCCAATAGCAAATTGTCTCAGCTTTACCTTCAAACCATATCCTGAGACTTGCTTACCTTCTCAACAGGTCCTCTGCCCACACCCTGATCCAAAACACCTTCATGTTTCATCTTGACTGTTGCTTTTTGCTCCCTTCTAGACTATTCTCTACACAGTAATAGCTAGAGAGATCTGTTTTGAACATAAGACTGATCTGAACATAAGACTGATTAAATCAGTCTTCTGCTCAATCCATCCATAGCTGCCATTTTACTGAGACCAAAAGCCAGAATCTGAACAACAATTCCAAGGCCCGACAGGATTCAGTCTCCCCTCGTCACTGCCCTGACTTCCACTTCCTTCACTCTGTTCCATTCATTCTAATCTTCTTTATTCCTCAACCCATATGCCATGTGGGCTCCTTCCACACTCTTACTGTTTCATCTACCTGGAAGGTGTCTCCCCCCAATAGCCACATGTCTGATTCTTTGAAGCCTTTTGAGGCCTGGATGAAATATCACCTTCTCTATGAGATGTTTGCTGGCCATGTTATTTTAAGATTACAGCCAACTCCCAACCTGTACCAGCACATTCTCTTTCATCTCAGCTGTGTTTTCTCCATGGCCTTTGTCATCATTTAACATACTAGATGTTTTCTTACATGTTCTGTTTACTTACTGTCTTTAACATCAAAATATAACCCACATGAGGTCAGGGCTTTATCTATTTCTGTATCTCCAGCACCCAAAACAAATTAACTTATTATATGAATATAAGAATGATTGTTGGTGATGGAAAATTCTTCAAAAAACATCTAGTCCAACCACCTCATAGAATAGTTGAGAAAACTGAAGCAGAGCCAATAACAGTTTGTTGAATATCATATAATTTATTAACCGTAGAGTTGAGATGAGAACCCTAATTTCCTGACTCTGAATCCAGGTTTTCATCAAATAAAACACCATTTATCTTCTGTCCAAATGGATTATGATGCTCGGAGACAGAGATTATGGTCTCAAATTTCTCTGATCATGGTCCCTAGCCTCATTTAAAATAATTGTGATGAACAAACATAGATTTCAAGGTCACTAAACCAGTGGCAAATCCAAAGAGTTAAGAGTATTAAGGAGAGACTTTACTCCACTGAGCATTAGAGTACACATGACTTGATTTATGAGTCAGCTTCTAACAAAGAGATGATGATAACCCCAATACTCACCATTACTGGGTGCCCATCAAATTCCATGTCTTCTATGCACATGATCTCATTTAATCTTTACAGCCAACCTCTAAGGGAGATAGTATGTATTCTCATTTTTAGATGAGTAGATTTAAACATGGAAAAACTAAATAACTTGTCCAACTTCATACAACTAATAAGAGGCAGAGCTGGGGTTCAAGGCTGTGTTTGCTTGACCTGAAGCCATATCCCAAACCACTGCACTGTATTGTCTCCCATATGCAGGTCCAAATGGCCAATTCCCACTTAGGAAGAAGCATTTGATTCCAGGTTTCCTAACCTGTTTCCAGGCCGAGAGCCTCTTCTATCATTCTATGCATGGAAACTTCCATTGTTTCTTGAGAGGTAGCCATTCAGCTAACCATCTGGAAAATGCTGACCCCAGAACAAAAGCTTTCACCACTGGTGTAAGCAATTAAATGTTAAGAAACCCGTATAAAATAGTGAGAAGAGCATTGAATTCTTTTCATTATTCACATGGGAGTGGATGGGCACAGGATGAGAGAGAAGCGGCAAAAAGTGAATGAAATATCAGTGAAGGAAGGCATTGAGGGTTGTACTAGGCACTTTACATATATTATTTCACTTATTTCTCATAACAGCCTTTTGAGGTAACTGTCACTGTAGTATTCTCTTTATACAGATGAGAAAAAAAGGTTGAAAGAGATAACTTGCCCAAGGTCATCCAGCTACCAGGCTCTGAGCACAGGTGAAGATGATTGCAAAGCCATCAGATATTCCCTAATTTCTGCTAAGTAATATCAAAAGATCTAAATTCTAGACTGAGATTTGCCACTGACTCAACTAAGCCTCAGTTTCCTTGCATGAAAATAAGAAAACTATATTAGATCTTCTCAAAGCTCTAACATTCTACTGTTCTAGTTTTCCTCCAGAAAGGTCCTCTAAGCCCTTCAAGTTAACAGAAAAAAAGTGAAATTATTCTCTAACGGGGAAGAAAGGCATGGGAATGAGTAATTCTGCTCACTTATGACATGTACAATGACAAAAGCATGAATAAAATGCAGAAGAAAGGAGTGATTCATACTCCGTTGGTGGGCAACACACATTCTGCCAGAACTTTCCGTTCATAGAACAAATGCATTCACACAGGCAGAGGTCCATCTTTGCCCATTTGCCAAGCCACCAGCCATAACTTCCAGTTGCTTTATTACACGTCCTTTCTTGTAGCCACTGAGGAACATGTGTCTACAAAAATGAGCCAAAGGATTGGAGCATTCAGAAGGTGAGAGGGAGGAGGGATAAGAACAGAGTATAACGTAACACTAAGGATGCCTAAATGGGATGGGCTTCAGCTGTACTGCTGTGAAGGGGAACCAGGAGCAGACCAAGGGGCACAGAAAGAATATTGATGTGAGAACACTAATGGGTAACTCTATGTGCTTCCAGTCAAGCCTCGAGATGGGCAGGTGTCAGAGCCAGAGAATTTGGTGAAACCAGGAGGGAAAGATAGGAAAACTGACAAAGTAAGATGGTACTGAATTCACGGAGTTGAACTTGGGGTAGATCCCAACAGACGGTGCTGAGTTGAGGTGATCTCTAAAAAGATCAGTGCCAATACATAAATAAATAAACAAACAAACAAACATAATAAAGTGATCAATGCCAGGTGTCTGCTGAATTATGGGCCTCTTTTACAACTGGCCATGTAAACTTCCACAAGCACCCCCTTTGGAATGCTTGCAAAATGGTGGTGGGAACAGTAGGATCTGTATTAGATGCGCAGTCCGCATTCATGGAATGGAAAAATGGCAACAGTACACAGGTTCTGCTAGCTTAACTCTCTAGAGAGCCATCTTGTATTCTTATTTTGCAAAAGTTGCTGGTGTATGGAATTTTGGTGGTTGCCAGGAAATTGTCCCGTGAGGCTCAAGAGAGGGCAGAATTTTACCCTGAGAGGTGTGTCTCTGGTACCAGTGTTAAGGGAAAGAGAAATCTGAGTGAGCCTCTCCTTCCCAGGGTCTGAGCAAAAGCCTCGTTTGAAGAACGCATGCTGAGAAAAGACCAAGAATCTGTTAGATTTTTAAAATAGATTTGACTGTGTTAATCACATTGAAGTCTACCCTACCATGTTTTTTGCTACTTCTATGTATGTTGGTATCAGAGAAATTAGAAATTTTTTAAATGATACAAAAAGGAGTGAGGTGGACTTGAATGCAAAGTTCTTTTTTTTTTTTTAATTTAAGCTTTATTTAAACATATAATGTAACCCCACCACCCTCTCCCAACCCCTCTCCCCCCCACCCCCCTCAGTTTGTTTTATGACATTAAGAGTCTCTTTTGGTTTGTCTCCCTCCCGATCCCATCTTGTTTCATTTTTACTTTTCCTACCACCTTAACTCCCACCCCCGTTGCATCTCCACTTCCTCATATCAGGGAGATCATGTGATAGTTGTCTTTCTCCTTATGACCTAGCAATTGCACTACTGGGTATTTACCCTAAAGATACAAACGTAGTGATCCAAAGGGGCACGTGTACCCGAATGTTTATAGCAGCAATGTCCACAATAGCCAAGTTATGAATGCAAAGTTCTAATCCTGTGGGTGGTTGGAGCTGGGACGATGCGGTAAAATACGGCTGTCCACATGAATCGTAGCCCCAGGAGGACATGTGGGATTGAACCAGAGTTGACAGCTGCTGTTGACGTAAAACACCAGCCTTTAAAGCCATGCTCCAATCTTTTAGGCACTTCTTTGAGCCTGCCAGGATATTTCTGCACTTTTCCTAACCTTGTGTTTCAAGAAAAATGCAGGTTTCAGTTGATGAGCAATATTTGAGGGCAGGCTGTGTGACTCTGGGTATGTATTAGCTTTCATACCTTCCATTACAAACATTACAATTTTGTTCAATTTTTTGAAATTTCCATATGCAAACCTTCTATTAAACCAAACCTTTGATCTCCCCCTTCTCTGAATGCCTCCATATGACTTGTTACCATGGAGATGATCACATATACCTCATTTAATTGTGTAAACAGCATGTAGTTCTGTCCATCTTAATCTCAACAACAGACAGTTCCATTTTTCCCCTTTCTGCTCTGAGTTTGGGTTTGAGCTTTGGCGGATTTAGGGCACCATGCTGAAGGACTCAGGTGTTTCAGGTTGACAATGAAATTCAATTTCTCTTAATGAATTAATTAGACTCCTAATAGTCAATAAATACAGAGGTAGAAGAGGCCATCCTTAACAAACTAGAACTCAAAGTCACAAGATCAGAGTTTCAATTTCACCTTAATTATTTGACACTCGGGACTGTGTTATTAGAGTGAAGATGACAAAAAAATTATTTTTAGAGCAAAATGGTATTTAAAATAAATATACCTTTTTTTTTAAAGATTTTATTTCTTTATTTGACAGACAGAGATCACAAGTAGGCAGAGAGGCAGGCAGAGAGAGGAAGGGAAGCAGGCCCCCTGCAGAGCAAAGAGCCCAATGCGGGGCTCGATCCCAGGACCCTGGGATCATGACCTGAGCCGAAGGCAGAGGCTTTAACCCACTGAGCCACCCAGGTGCCCCAAAATAAATATACCTTTTAAAACAACAAGTACAGGGAGAGGGTGGTGGGGTTACATTATATGTTTATATGTTTATAAGAAATAAAAAGTAAATTTAAAAAAACAAAAACAAGTACACTTTCTAAAATGTACTTTTTAAAATTCTAGGTTATAGAATCCGGAGAATAAAATCTAGGTTATAGAATCAGTCTCTGCCATAATAATGTTTGCAGGCCCACAACTCATAATATATATTGTTCTTATTTTGTTTTGGATAGTATTGCCAGATGTAAACCAATATCTAGGACATACCTCCACTAAAACGTGATATGTAATTTATCTAAAAGTCAAGTGTAAGTAAGTTATCTGTATTTTTATTTGCTAAACATGGCAACCCTACTTATCAGATACTTGCTAACCATCAAACACTCTATAAACCATTAGGAGTCTCTATTAGAGGCACCTGGGTGGCTCAGTGGGTTGCTCCTCTGCCTTCAGCTCAGGTCATGATCTCAGGGTCCTGGGATCGAGCCCCACATTGGGCTTTCTGCTCGGCGGGGAGCCCGCTTCTCCCTCTCTCTTTGCCTGCCTCTCTGCCTACTTGTGATCTCTCTCTCTGTGTCAAATAAATAAATAAATAAAATCTTTTTTAAAAAAAAGAATATTAGGAGAAAAAAGAGAGATGCCACTCAGGAACCGCCGGGTCTACCTGAGGGTCCAAAGACCCAGCTCAGATCTTGTCTGTTGGCTCCTCAGCACAATTCAGGAGCCTGAAAGCTTACTGTGATGACAAAAGACCCACACATGCAGTCTCACACAGGGTGGAAGTAGGGAAAACAGTTTCCATTAAGGCCTAGTGGTCATAAATGCAGTGGCCAAGTGGTCTTCTCATGATATGGCATCTTTCTCTGAGGTACGTCATCACTCTTTTTAGACCTTGGTGAGGGAACACCACAGAATTTACTTAGGCTTCTGCTTCCGGTTAACTTTGGAGAGGACTCAAGGGAACAGAGTTCTAGCTCTTGATTTGTAACTAACTCACTAGGTGGGCATTTTCTGACCCCCTTTGAGCCTCTTTTTTTAGTCTTTATCCACAAAATGGGAATAGCACAGACCCTGTCAACCTCATGTTGCTGTTTTCAATGAGATCGTATGTGAGGGTATCCCATGATATGACTGCTGTGGAGCACAAGCAAACATCACACAGACAGGAGGCGGTGGTGTTAGTGTTGCCCCTTCATGATTTCCAAAGGTTGTTCTGTCCTACCTGTGACAGGTGGGGTAGGGGTGGGAGTGGGCTGCCTGTCAGAACCACAAAGCCTCGTGTCTTTTCATGTTTGATTCTTTCTAACAAGAGCCTAGGACAGCTTGGTCCAGGGCCTTATCAAGGTGAACACAGAATCACAGGAGCAACAACCCAGCCCGAGGTGGGACAACCCCCTGGGGTGGCCATGGGACTAACAGCTGCCACCATCTCCAGAAAAGCCCATCTAAGAAATAAATTCTTTTGCCTACTTTTAAGTGGCTTGTTTGGGTTTTCTTGTTGTTGAATCACAGGAGTTCTTTATATATTGGATGTTAACCCCTTATGATTTTGCACTTTTTCCCATTTTATAGGTTGTCTTTTCACTCTGTTGATTGTGTCCTTTGATGTATAGAAGTTATTAATTTGATGTACATATATTCTTTTTTAAAGATTTTATAGACATACTTCTTTTCTTAAATTTTTATTTTTTTTGAATTCCAGTAGAATTAATATACAGTGTTATATTAGTTTTAGGTATACAGTCTAGTGATTCAACAATTCTATACATGACCTAGGGCTCATCACAATAAGTGTATTCTTAATCTCTTCATCTATTTCACCCATCCCCCATGTATCCCCTTTACAGGGGGAATATATGTGTGTGTGTGTGTGTGTGTGTATTCATGATACACTGACTATACCCATCCACACAAAATTCTACTTTAAAATGCACTGACTGGGGCGCCTGGGTGGCTCAGTCAGTTAAGCATCTGCCTTCGGCTCAGGTCATGATCTCAGGGTCCTGGGATGGAGTCCTGTGACAGGCTCCCTGCTCAGTGGGGAGCCTGCTTCTCCCTCTCCCTCTCCCTCTGCCCTCCCCCCATGCTCATGCGCGCTCTCTCTCTTGCTCTGCTCTTTTTCTTTCAAATAAATAAATAAAAATATTTAAACTAAACTAAAACAAAATAAAATTCACGGACAAGAAAATTCAGTGTCTGTTTTTCTAAGACATTTCTGAAATATCTCTTAACCACAAATTATTAATTATTAGAACTATATTCACATACACTATAGGACATATATCTCTATGTATATTGTTTTCAAAGGGGAAATTCCAGGGACTAGAAAAGCCCAAGCACCTCTCCAAAGTCCTTCTTGCATACACATTTGGCAGCTTCACCCTTAAGCTCAAGACATTATTCCCAGTTAATATGAAAACATGCCCAGAAGCAGTCATACTTAAACACTGCTATCTATCCCTGTAAACGAGGCATTGTGAAGTAAGGTTGTTTTTTTTTTTTTCTTGCAAGGGAGAAGGAAGGAAGCAGGGCATGAACCACCGTGAAGCTGAGGAAGAACTAAAATATATAAGGCCATCAGGATAGAAACTGACAGTAAGAGCTCACACTTACATTGTACTTACATTGTGCTGGGCATTAATCCAGGTGCTTCCTATGGATTAACTTGAGATGGGTACAAGTATTTCTATTTCATTAATGAGAAAATGGAGGCAGGACATTCAAGTAACTTGCCTAAGGTCACTCAGGTGATACGTGGCTGAGTCAGGCTCCAGAGGGATCTAGCATCCATTTGTGTCACCGTCACATCCCCAAGATTTAGAAGACCCCAGCCTCCTGATATTTACACGTTGTGCATTTCCCGGTGACATTATATTAGGGCTAATCTGTGTGACCGCTAGAAAACAGTGGACAGGTGGGTAGGTCACTTCTAAGATTAGTTTATTAAAGACTCTGTGGCTTCTGTGTTGGCATCCATTTCTCTCTCAGCTGGCTCGCTCTGGAGGAAGCCAGTGGCCTGGTCATGAGCAGTCCTCTGTATAGAGCCCTGTGGTGAGGGAGTGAGGCCTCCAGCCAACTACCTGAACGAGTTCAGAAGTGGATCTGGCTGCCCCAGGCAAGCCTTCGGATAACTGCGGCCTACCTTCCCTCAGCATCTTGACCACAATTCATAATAGAACCCAGCTATGCTGCTTCCAGATTCCTGACTTTCAAAAATAGTGTGAAATGTTTGTTGTTTGTTTTAAGCTGTTAAATTTGGGGATAATTTGTTACACAGCAATAGATAATTAATACAGCCTCTTGATTTTTAAAAAAATCTAATTTATCATTTTATTCAGGGTGCGGACTTGATGATGAGCCTAAAATGCCACACGGTGCCCCGTACCCCAGTTTGATTCTCTATTAAATTAATTGTCATTCACATGCTCCATCTTTAAGCAAAGCAACTCTTTGGAAGTAAGCCTGACCGTTGCAATTACGGTCCGAGCTACAATCGTAAGATGCTCGAACTATTCTTTCTCTGGGAATAAAAGTCTTTCACCTTCAAACTGGCCTTTTAAAAGAACGACAAAATTCCCATTTCAGCCTCTTATCCCAGAAAGCATAGCTCCCTATCTTCCTTCAAAATAACCAATCAGATAAATGGTTAGAAGAAATACCATTTTTCTTAGGGAAATCTGTAAACCTCTCTAGGCTGAATGAGTGGTATTCTCATTCATTTTCTGCATAAAACATCTCAAATTCCATTACTTTAAAACTTCAGAATAGTGATTTTTAAACTATTACTGTTGAAGCTGTGGGGAGGGGGACATGGTACATCTTGCCTACTTTTTATTATGTATTAAAATTTAGAATATGCTGCTGGACTCTTATCCATCCCTTGGAACTTCTAAAAACATTTGAGTTAAAGTTAATTAAAATGTATTTCTTTTGAGAATTTTGTAACACCCATTGAGATCAGTGGAGACCATCTCCAGCGCCCCTAGACTTGAGATTTACTTCTCTCTGAAACGATGTTCAAACACAGACAGAAAGCATTCAAAGGAAGGTATTTAGTCTCTCCTTTAAGCAACAATTAATTCATCTACTCTTAATTTGCCTGCAGCCAGATTTTTTCTGCATCATTCTATCTGTATGTGGTTATATCAGGGAAGACTGTCCTCCTGACTGAAGTGCCTAAACAAAGTTGACTCTAGCGAGTACCCATGAGGCAGGGGTGCACACATCGCTAGCTCGTGTCACCCTCCCAGCACTCCTGTGAGGCCCGCTTTCACCTCCACTTCACAGGTAAGGAAATGAGCCTCAGAAACATTAACCTGGGGGCGTCTGTGTGGCTCAGTCGGTTAAGTGCCCGGCTCTTGGTTTCCACTCAGGTCATGATCTCATGGGTCATGGGATCAAGCCCCACGTCAGACTCTGTAATCAGCATCCAGCTTGCTTGTCCCTCTATCTCTGTTCCTCCCCAGCTCGTGCTCTCTCTCTCTCTAAAAAAAAAAGTAAATAAAATCTTAAAAACAAAAGAAAGAATGTTAACTTGTTTGCCCCAAACCACAGAGTCAGTAGGTGGAGAGAACAGATCTGGAACTCAAGACTGTGGCTACCAAGACCACCTTGCCGGCTGCCTACTGCTCTGGGGCTTCCAGAGCTCCCCTGAAGGGCAGCTCAGTGTTCTCTTCCCAATGGAGGCTTGTAGGACCTTGGGTCACCCAAAGGTTAAACAGGTTAAACAGCCCTCAGTCCTCCTTACTCCTCTCTCTAGGCTCTCTCGTCATTTTCAGAGCTTGCTTTATGGCCTTCCTCCCTCAAGGTGCTCCAGGGTGAAGAATAACCCTCCATCTCAGGAGTGTGTCTCACACGAGAGTTGGCGTCACCACACAGCCTGCTTCTCCTCAAGGAGCCTCACCTTCACCCTCACCTTTCCTCACTTCCTGGCTCCTCTTGACCTTGGCTGTAAGGATCTGCTTGTAAACTTCCTCCATTGTTACACATATACACACACATACACACACTACATATACATGGCAGAGACCCACACATAAACACACACACCTCACTATACATGCATACCTCTCTTACACACCCATACATCTCAAACACACATACCTCATACCACACACATACACTCATCTACGCCTCACACACACACACCCACGTATTCCTCAGAGACATACACATACCTCACATAGTCCACAAATATATCCCCCTCACACACACATCCCCCTCACACACACATCCACCCCAAACACACGTACCTCATACCACACACATACACTCATCTACGCCTCACACACACAGACCCCCATGTATACCTCAGAGACACGTACATACCACATATACATACCCCCTCACACACAGGTACCTCATACCACACACATACATCCACCCACACCTCATACACACACACACACACACACACACCCCACACACATATACCCTGAAAAGACACACATAAACACGCACATACACCTCACATACCACACACACATACGTAACCACCTCATACATACCCCACATATATATAGGACAGGCAAAAAATTTTCTCGACTCTCAGTTTCAACAGTTGAGATCTATGAATTAAACTTGTGAAAGGTTAACAGGAGAAGTAGTTTATTATGTCTGCATACAGAGACCTTCATAGAAAAATAGCAAAGACCCAAAGAAGCAGACCCAAGGGTTTACATATCATTTTAACAAAGAGCAATAAATTTGGGTAGGAGTGACAAGACAAAGGAAAAGGGCTTTATGCTTTTAGGGGCCCTAAATTGAGGAAGGTAAATAAATGGGGGGAAGCTAATGGAAGATAAAGCTTGTTTAGTTAGGTTCTGTTTCTGCGGACTCATCTCCGTGCTGTCCCCGTGCTAAGATTCATTCTTCCCTTCCTGGTGTGGGAGAGAGGATGGGAGACGCCGTCACGAAGAGAATTTTATGTACTGCTTTCAGACAGGGAGGAAGATGGCAGAGATTTTCTTGTGGCTGCTTCATCTCAAGTACCTTTAGCTCAAATTAATCCTTATGCCAAAGCGACATCTTTTGGGGTGATCTATTCTGAACCGCTTTATAGTCATCTCAAAGATGCCCACATAAACACACGCATATGCCTCACATACTACACACATACGTACCCAGCTCACACATACACACACACACATTTCACACCACACACACCTTACACATGCAAGCATGCACCCACTTTTACTTCACATGCTGTCCACACACCCCACATACGCACCTCAGAGACACACACATAAAAACATACACTTATACTGCACATACTAAACACATAACTGCTTCACACACACGTACACTCACACCCGCATTCCCCACATCACACAAAAACACACCCACCTGTGCCTTCCAGGCTACACACACCACACACACGTCACCCACCGCATGCTGGCTCCCCCTTCATCCTTCGAGATCCATCTTCCTCAGGGAGCCCCTTCCTGATACCATGACTGCCAGGTGAAATCAGGAGGATCTCCAGGGACCCCACATGGCTGTCCTTGCCCGACCCATCATTTCTGAGTCCGAGTCCATCTTCTCCAGCAGAAGGTGGGCTCACGGTGGCCCAAGCCTGTTTCCATTCCCATTTGTATCCCCCGCCTCTCCCTGCCACCACCCTGCACAGGGCACAGCGCTCAGCACCGAGCAGAATCTCAGTGACTGTTTCTGGAACCATTACATGTTCTGCTGTTTCTGTGATAAAGAGCCCCACTGGATTAGTAAACCAGCGTAGCCTACTGATTCCAGACAATCGGGGTCTAAACACTAATCATTAGAAGCTGGTGCTTAACCTTGGAATGGTTTGCTGACCATGAAGAAGGTGTTGATAGTAACCAGCTCCCAGCTGGCTGAGAAGATCCAGTGAGGGTTTTACACATCTGTAACAGTACGCACCTGAGTACTTCAACAAATAACATTACCAATCATTACACCGGAGACAGACAGCCACGCAGCCGACCTGTACTCAGCCA
This sequence comes from Taxidea taxus jeffersonii, assembly GCA_003697995.1. Lineage (NCBI taxonomy): Eukaryota > Metazoa > Chordata > Mammalia > Carnivora > Mustelidae > Taxidea > Taxidea taxus. The sequence goes on along the minus strand of RCUC01069961.1, from coordinate 7,023 downwards.
ACCCTGCTATCTGGTCTAACCAGGGAAAACCGCTGATTCTCCCACCTTCCTGCGTCTCTCTCTTATCTCAAGCAGACAGGTGTCCCGAGCACAATGGATTCTAGAACAGCGATGCTCCATCCAGTCTAACCGGCCCTCATCTCTGCTCCCAGCTCAACAAGCAGACCCACCTTCTGGCTCCCATCCACACAAGGGCGCACGTTCCTGTTCATAACTACAGTCTTTGTTCTGAACCCACACTAAAGCCCGTTTAGCATTTCTGACAGATTAGTTCTTTCTCTTAGGTGACTTTCTGAATAAATGGAAAACATTTCCCCGCAGCCGGCCTATCACCCTTTTCTCCCCCTGTCCTCCAATTGGGAACCCGTTCAAACCTCTCCAACTCCTGTTGGCTTCGTAGTGGAGATCTGATTTCTTCCCTATTAAAATTTCCTTTTGAGTCAAAATGGGTATATTGGGGGAAAGACGATATCTAAAGGAGAGGCTGAGAGCAAAAGAACATACAAGTGTGTGAGTGAAAATCAGGTTAGCGGTTCATGTCTGGCACGATGCCAGAGCGAGGGCGATCCGGGCAGAAGCCAGGCTGGGTCGTGACCATTGGCAGCCCCCTCAATGGCTCTGCCCTGACCTCCTCGTGGACCAGCTGCTTCCTCAGAGCCCGGCATTCAAAACTGCTGTCTGCCCATTTGATCCATCGCAAACACCGTCCGCTGTAGCACATGAGAGGGGCAGGGAGGAGGGGGTTATCACAGTTTCCTCGCTGAAGGGCTAAATGGGAAAGAGGGTGAGAAGGCCAGAGCCCGCACAATTCCACTTTAACTCGCTAGGAATAGCCTTCATTCCTCTTTTCTGCTCCTGAATCGGCTGCCTTGGGCATTTCCAGCCACCACGGACACGCTCAGTCCTGATTCGGTGACACTGCTTGGTATTTCATAGATTCAGAAGGATTGGCCTGAGAGGGATTACGGATAGGGCTGGGGTGGGTGGAATGATTTCTGCGTGCTGCTCTCCCCGCATGCTCACATTCCCTCTCAGGTTACAAAGCCCCTACCCACCCACCCACCTACCCACCCAGGGAAGGTGCCTGGAGCTCAGTCCAGCTGAGGGAAGGGGGGAAGACTGCATCCAGGAGGAATCAGGGTCGGGCTCCAGCTCTCAGCTCCAGTGCCTTTCAGCTGAGCCCCTGCTGTAGGTAGGAATCCCCCGGGCGCTCAGCATCATGTCACCACAAGAGCTACTTGACAGAGGAGTGGAGGTTCTAACCCTATGAGACATGGATGCATCTGGCTTTGCTTTACACACAAAACAAAGACACCAGCAAGAAATGGCACCGAAGCAAGGATCGGGAGGGCGTGGTAAGGGCAAGCAATACATACTGAATGCTTGGTCTAGAGGACTGTCCTTGTCCTGGGGCTTCTAGCCCGTTGTGCTGCTGTGGTGTCCTCTACGCTCAGCTCTACCAAGGACTAGAGCGAGCAAGAGAAACAGGAGGAGGAAGGAGAGGAAAGTGAGTCATGAACAATAGCTATCAAACAGCTCTTTATGATTTCCAAATGTGACTTTGAACAATAGGTATTGTGTGCCCAGGGTACCCCCAGTTCAACAGGAAAAAAAGCATACAGTGAAGAGTAAGTCCAGCCCCAGCCGAGTTCCCACTGCAAAGAAACAATCTCAATGATCAGTTCCTTGTCACTGCTTCCAGAAAGGGATCCGCACAAACGAACACTTGCATCTCTGTATGTCGTGGAGTGCTTTAACACAAATAACAAAGCGTGCAGACTGCCGAGGAGTATGTTATGGCAAAAGTGTTATTATATCGGATTCTGACTAAAATAACATAGTGTGTCATTTTGGTGAAAGATTTGGGGTTCGTGGGCAGTAGAATCACCTGACCTCCTTTACTAACTCAACACTCAGGCAAGAACACTTCCGTCACATGATGGTGGGGCCCATCCCTTCTAAGCGTGCAGCCTCTGTCCAGTCGGTGACGTGAAATGTGCGGAGCGTGTTACTTGAATCCTGCTATCACTGCTGGAAAGCCGGAGGTGTTGGTAAAAATCTGAGCAATGGAAAAGACCAGAAGTCAAGAGTGTATGTCGCTTGACATCACACTTGGGAGCACTCAGCGGTTCTTGAAGTGACGGTGCGAAGGGCACTTGTAGCCCTCACATCTGGAAAGAACTTTGTAAACCAGCCGCACTGTCAGCCATGACCGTGCTCTTCTGAAGCGTTCTGCCGAGGCACCTGTCTTTCTTTTCCTCTGTAGAGGGCCTTGCCTCTCCCGTTAGTGTCATAAATGAGATGAATCCTATTCATCATTGAATAGGCGAGGATAAAAGGCAAGATTGTTCTTCTAATAACAGATTTCCCTGGGAAAAGAAATCTGATTGGCTTTCTTTGATATGAAGTGAAAGAAAATTGACTCAAATAAATGTGTTTCCTTTTAAAAAAAAAAAAGATTTTTATGTCTTTATTTGAGAGAGAAAGAAAAAGAGAGAGGTCCCACGAACAAGGGCAGAGGGAGACACAGAGTCCCCATCAAACAGGGAGCCTGATGTGGGGGGCTTGATCCCAAGACCCTGGGATCATGACCGGAGCAGAAGGCAGATGCATAAAGGACTGAGTCACCCAGGTACCCCAAATGTGTTTCCTTTTGAAGAAAACTCCAATGCATGGAGTTAGGGCAAAACACGATACAGTCAGTGGTTGTCTAGCAGTGGGTTATATCCTCAAAAGTCAGGTGCAAGGGGCTGTTGGGACTTCTAAAAGGGGTTAACTTATACACCAGCCCCCCAGAGCTTCCATACATTCAGCATATCTTTACCTAATAATCTTAGCCCAAATTCTTGATCCTCCAAGCATCTTGATCTCTATCAAGCATACAATGAAAACGTAGCCAGAACTTTCTGTAAGGGTTTGCATATGAACTCCTCCCCCAAATGGCCACTTTGTAGACCCTGGAGTTCATTTTGAAAATATGCCTGCTGTAATCTTTGGTTGTGGTCCAGAAGGATGAAGAGATTCAGAGGAAGGAGGATGTTTCTTTATGATTCCAAGGTTGCAGAGGAAGCCCTCGACAATCCTTTAAAAAGATAAAGGACCTCCGCCTATCTGATCTCTGTACCTTTCTCCTGCTTCCTAGTAAAAATTATAACAGCAATAATGATGATGACAGCACTAGGAATAATAATACAGTGAAGATGACAGACAAGATTTCCAGAGAGTTTAATATGTTAGGTACTGTGTTAAGTGCTTTAGAGGGCTCTTCTCATTTAACCCTGTTAACAGTGTAATCAAGTTAGTACTGTTATTATTCCCATTTTACAAATTGGTAACAGAGACCCTCGGTCACATGGCTGGAATTCAACCTCGGCCATCAGCTCATTATTCTTCGATAGTACCTCCTGCTTTTTGCGTCCTTCTCATGGTGTGAAATCCCTTGAAATATGTGGACAGAAAAGATTTTCGTGAGTGTGGAGCCACCTAGAAATCTGGTTGCTAGCAAGGTCTGATCCCACGCACGCAAGGATGGCTGCCCAGTCTTGTGATCACTGGAGGGTCGGTCTTTGTGCCGCCCCTGAATATGGGCTAATCAGGGCTGCCCAGGCTCCTCCCCTGTGTCCTTGGTGGGCTTCAAGATACCCAGCACCGGCAATCTGTGGTTTTCAGGCACCCAGGTCATTCTTGTGGTCAAGGAAGCTTGAAAAACACTGAAGGTGATTATTCAGAGCCTGAGGGCCATACCACAAAGTAGATGTTAAGTATTGGGAATTGGGAATATTGTCCAAAGATTTTGGGGTCACCAAGTGTCCCAGTTTGCCTGGGACTGGGAAGATTCCTGGGACATGAGACTTTCAGTTTTAAAACAGGGACAGTTTCAGGAAAACCCTGTTTCTATCAAAAACCACATCCATTCTTGCCATAAGCCTCACATGACCCCAGAATGCTAAAACTCTTTTCCTCTCCCAATAGAATCCAGCTTCCCTGAACTTTCAAGAAAGTCTTGCTGAATACAGTATTACATCTTGAATTGTGTATTGGCCTCGCAGAAGTATTTGCATTTTTTAAAAGAGGGACTAGAATTTGCATTGCCTCTTTCCTTTGCAGCTCAAGTTACAGAGCATCTTCAAAAATCAACAGTAAAACTTGTAGCTGCATTTCAGAAAAGTGATACAAATACCTAATTTGCAATTTCTTTTAAGTTTGCTGGAGAAAATAAGAATTTACACCTCTCTCTCAAAACTGTGCTTTCCATTCGTCAAACTCAGATACAAATTCTTGTTGTCCTTTTATTTTTTTTTAAAGATTTTATTTATATGTTTGACAGAGATCACAAGTAGGCAGAGAGGCAGGCAGAGGGGGGTGGGGAGCAGGCTCCCTGCTAAGCATAGAGCCCGATGCATTGATCCCAGGACCCTGAGATCATGATCTGAGCCTAAGGCAGAGGTTTAACTCACTGGGCCACACAGGTGCCCCTTTTGTTGTCCTTTTAAAATAATTTTCATTTGGGGGTCCCCCGGGTGGCTTGTCAGTTAAAGGTCCAACTCTCTATTCCAGTTCAGGTCATGATCTTGGGGTCATGTGATCAAGCTCTGAATCGGGCTCTGTGCTCAGCGAGAAGTCGACGTGAGAGTCTCTCTCTCTCCCTCTGCCTCTCCCCCTCCACTTGTGTACTTTCTATCTCTAAAATAAAGAAATAAATCTTTTTTAAAATAAAATAATTTTCATTTGTATTTCATTTTCTCTTCCTAAATTTGGTACTATGACATTAAGAAAAAATTCTTTTCACCCAAATCTGAAGTCATTTGCTTGAGGTATGGAAGGCCAAGTTAAAAAGGCAAGACAGAGAAGAAATTAAACTAAATATTATATGTAGAGTTCATCCAAATTCCAAAGCAGAATGGGGCTTTACAAAAAAACATAATTATAATAAAATACAAGCAGAAGTAATGGAATGACTCAAGCCCAAGAGATGACACTTGCTGGGGGATCTGCCTCAAGGTGGCCAGTGAAGAAGCATCTCAGGTGTGACTTTTCCCCAAAGCTGCTAAGTCCACAGGTGGAAAGAAAAGGTATCTTCTAAGAGACCTTGACTCTGGAGGCCTGAGTTCAGTTAGAAGAGAAATGGAGTCTTTCTAGCTCTTTCTATCACTATTGCTGAAGCTTAGGGCAAGGTGGAAAGAGGACGGGAGCCCCAGGAAGGAGGGCAGAATCAGTACAGTGGTTTCCATGCACAGACGCCCCCTTTGCCCTTCCTAGGTTCAAATCCTGCTCTGTTGCATGTGTGCGGTCTGACCGTGGGCAAGTCACTCCACCCCTTTGCTGGTGGTAAAATAGGAATTTAATATCTACCTTACAAAGTGGTGAGGAGAACTTGTAAGTTAATATACATGAAGCACTTACAACAGGGCCTGCTGCTTAATCAGCACTGGATAAGTGTCTGCTTATACTTAGAAGGACAGTGATAATGAGTAATAAATAATCCTAAGATCCGATGCAAAGCATAATGAATACAGTCAATAATATTCTACTATAATTAACATAATATGATAAATATCACAAGAGCCATCATAGTATAATATGCAAGTGTAGCAAATTATCACCCTGTGCACCTTACATATATACAATGTTACATGCCAAATTTATTCAGCTTAAAAGAATGGAAGAAATCTCTACCATACTGCTTAATTTAAGAAATTGCTCATGTAAGGAGGCCAAGCTGTCCTGCTGGGTGCCCAAGCTGGGGCTTGTCTGAATTAATTGACAAATTTTAAAAATTGGACATGATAGAGAGGCACCTGGGTGGTTTGGTCAGTTAAGCATCTGGCTCTTGGTTTTAGTTCAGGTCCTGATCTCAGGGTTGTGAGATCAAGGCCCATGTCGGGCTCCACGCTAAGTGGGGAGTCGCTTGAGATTTTCTCTCTCCCTCTGCCTCTACTCCTCCCCCCAGTCACACATGCTCTCTTGCTCTCTTTCTCAAATAATAAATAAATCTTTAAAAAATAAGAGTAAAAAATGGACATGATCCCATAAAAATCCAAATTTCCAGCTGTTTCTGACAAATCCAAAGATCTGGCCTCACTAGGCTCCCGTTCTGCCTGGAAGTAAGTGGGGTCAGCTCGGAAATGGAACGCATGCTCCCTGATTTGTCACAGACCCCGGGCGACCTGCTTCCCTGGAGGCAATTGAATTTGCGATACTTATTTCAAGGTAGGGATCAGTGCACCATGGTCCATGGGCCCAATGCAGCTCGGTTTTGTAAATAATGTGCTACTGGAATACACCCACACTTTGTAGCCCATGGCTGCTTTCACTTTGTAATGGCTCAGTTGAGTGGTTGCAAAAGACCACCTCGCTCACAAAGCTTAAAATATAGATTCTCTGGCCCTTCATGGGAAAAGTTTGCCAAATCCTGCTTTCCAGTGGTATCTTTCCATAGAGCATAAGCTTAAAGATAGCTTATTTTTATATTTTAGACACTATCCAGTTATTTAAAATGTGTAATTTATTATCATTGTTCAGAGAGGGGCTGAATGAATCAGAGGGCCATTAGCTTTAATCACAGAAAAACTGAAATATTCTGGGGCTTGATCCAAGTGACACCCCACCCCACCCCCACCTCTCCTGGTGGCAATGTTCCTAAATGGCAGGAACAATTCTTTTTTATTTTATTTTATTTTATTTCTTTTCAGGAACAATTCTTAAATCACAAGATACTCATCAGGCAGTGTAATCTTCACAACACCATCTCTAAGAACATTAAATCTCACTATTAAACATAAAAATCTATTAAATCGTACTATTGATTATAGAAATCTTTTCCTAGGGGTGCCTGGGTGGCTCAGTTGGTTAAGCATCTGCCTTCAACTCAGGTCATGGTCCCAGGGTCCTGGAATCTAGCCCCACATGAGGCTCCTTGCTTGGCAGGAAGCCTGCTTCTCCCTCTCCCAATCCCCCTGCTTGTGTTCCCTCTCTCACTGTGTCCTCTCTGTCAAATAAATAAAATCTTAAAAAAAAAAAAAA